>CALSCP010002290.1:0-31631 GCA_943704425.1 Ministeria vibrans ATCC 50519
GAGAGAGGGAGAGAGAGAGAGAGAGAGAGAGAGAGAGAGAGAGAGAGGAGAAAGAAAAAGTGATAGAGAGAAAGAAACAAAGCGATAGAGAGAAAGAAACAAAGTGATAGAGAGAAAGAAACAAAGTGATAGAGAGAAAGAAACAAAGCGATAGAGAGAAAGAAACAAAGTGATAGAGAGAAAGAAACAAAGTGATAGAGAGAAAGAAACAAAGTGATAGAGACAAAGAAACAAAGTGATAGAGAGAAACAAAGTGATAGAGAGAAGGAAACAAAGTGATAGAAAGAGAGAAAAAGCGTTGGGAGTGGGTGAGAATAGAAAAAGAGAAATGAGGGAGAGAAGAATGAAGTGGTTGCTAAGGTGAGAGCTGGCACAAAAAGGATAAAAACATGAAATGTATACCGTGTCGTTCAAGGTGACTTCGGGTCTTCTAGGCCGGAAATCGAGGTGAAGGGTGGCCCTGAGCAAAACCTTGTCCACGACAGACCAGTGACACGCGCCCATTGCGGCAAAGACAGGGTCGACGGCAGGATCGGGAGGAAGACTGCAGAGAGCACGCAGGCGGGTGAGAAGAAGTGCGCCTACGTAGGCTATGGGAGCGGGTGCGGAGAAGCGCGGAGCGGGCACTTGCGAGAGGAGTTGCAGTTGACTGAAAAAGTCGCTGAGGGAGACGTTGGCGGTGGACACAAGGAAAGAGGTGCTGTTGGAGTGGCTGTCGTCTGCGCAGGCAGGTGTCAAAAGAGCCGCTTGAGTAATGACGTGGCTCACGTCGCGAACGTCGACAAAGGCGACATTGCCGGTGGGCGTGAAGGGAATGGCACGTTGCAAGAAGCGCTTGACCAGCAGTGTCGACGAGAGGCGCGTGTCGCCTGGTCCCAGCAAGAGAGAGGGTCGCACAATGATGAGTTGGATGTTGAGCTGGGTTGCACAAACAACAAGGGGGAAAGAGGAGGGTGTTAATGCATTGTTGACATTGTGTCAAAACATACTTCGTCGGCGAGTTTTCGAGCGAGTTTTTCGCCCTCGATCTTAGACTCGTAGTAGGGAAAGCCGGCAACGGCATCCTCGCAATACGGTGAATTGTCGTCAAACATGACGGTGGCGGAGCGCGAGCAGGCCACAACACCCGAAGAGGACGCAGCGATGACAAGTTTGACGCCTGCCTTGGCAGCAGCGCGCATCACCGACTCAGTGCCGCCTACGTTTGTCCGAAACATTTCACGCACCGACGCGCTGTCCGTTGTATGCGCAACAAGCCCGGCCAGGTGTACAACGACGTCAACATCGGCAAACGCGGCCGGTGGAGGCGAATTGACGTTGCCAACATAAATCTCCCCGTCGGCTGAATGGGAGGGAGATCTTGCCAATGTACGCACTCGAGCGCCACATTTCAAAAGCTGCAGAACAACATGGCGCCCGAGAAACCCTGTACCGCCCGTCACCAGGACTGTTTTCGTCATTGGGCGTGGAAGAAGAGAGAAATAAAACTTTCGTATTGTGACACTCTTGTGAAAATACAATACTCAAAACAATTATTATTATTATTCATAACATTGTTTGTGTTGTACGTTGGGAATAGGATGCGGTCTGCTATGGCACTGTGGCGCATGTTGATGATCATTGGGGCTCTGGTCTCCGTCGGCAGTGCGGTTGAAAAGAAGATGACGATTCGCATGCCCAACGTCCGCATCAGCCACGCCGACGACTACTATTGCGCCCACTTTGATTTGCCTAAGATGGACGATGTATGGTTCGCCGGGCCTTGCTCAGTTTTTTTTTTTTGATGTGTTTAAAAATAATTTGACTCAATGTTTTTATATATTTTTATCATTTCAGGTTTCCATTTCGGCATTTGTACCGCGCACAGTGCCAGGTCATGTGCACCACATGCTTGTTTACGGATGTTCGAACCGTGCTGCGCCGTCGAGCGAGCCGCATGTGTCGCTGGACTCGTTCGACGACGACTTTACCCTTTCGGCGGTGCGAGCGTTTGCTTGCAAGAGTATGGGTCCGTGTCCGTCCTCGCAGCAGCAAATACTCTTTGCCTGGGCCCTCGACGCCGACGGCGTTTCTTTGCCACATGATTCGGGCTTTGCTGTGAGCGGCGTCTCATCGGTCCAGTCGCTTGCACTGCAAATTCACTACAAGGGTGCCGCCGTCGACGACACAAGCGGCGTCGAGCTTCACTTGACCAATCTTGCGGCGTACCGCGCCGGCATCTACATTCTTGCGAGTGCTTCGCGCACCGCCATACCACCCGGCAAGGACTCGGCGGAGCTCAAGGCACGCTGTACGTTTAATGGCGACAAGCCCATGACGGTGTTTGCGTATCGCACGCACGCTCACAAGCTGTCGACTCGCATCACGGGTGTGCTCACACGGAGCTCGGGAGACACAACTCCTTGGGTGTTTGCCGATCGCAGTCCACAATTGCCCCAGGCTTTTGTCTCTACTCAAAAGTCAGTGGTGATTGCGCCGGGCGACGTGGTCGAGGCGACGTGTTACTACAACACTCATTCCAAGGCAACCTACACCCATATTGGCTCGGACTCGTCCGACGAAATGTGCAATCTTTACCTCATGTTCTACGACCTCGACGGTGGCACATGGGTGTGCACCGACTCGGGCTATCTCTACCATATGTCATTAGGCTTACCACGGTTGCCCCAGCCCGACGAGTCGCAGTTTGAAACGGAAACGGAAACGGAAACGGAAACGGAAACGGAAACGGAAACGGAAACGGAAACGGAAACGGAAACAGAGTCGGGTTCAAGTTCGACGGACATTGAAAATCAAGTCAAAGAACAAGAGGAGGAAGAGGAGGAGAATGCAGCGGCGAATATGGATGGAAACGCTGACGAGACGGATGTATTCGGGACCTTTTCACTTCTCATCGGCTTCGATCGAGAGTTGACAGACGTTGCGCAGTTGGGTCAAGTGAGTGGAGTGGTGTTGGACCCGGCGGATGCTTCGCGTCTGTGGGTATTCCATCGTGGAGCACGCGAGTGGGGAAGAGGCACCTACACGTCTGGAAATCGACTTGTTGACGAGACACCCATTGCAAGTGCGACCCTCTCCGTGGTGGACGCTTTCACTGGACGCCTCCTCAATCAGATGGACTACTCCAAGGGCCGTTTTTACATGCCTCACGCACTTACCATGAGCACGACAAGAGACCTGTGGGTGAGCGACGTGGGCTCGCATCTGGTGCAAAAGTTGCGCGCCGACGATGGCACAGTGCTGGTGACGGTAGGCACCAAAATGCAGCCGGGCAGCGACCTGTTGCACTTGTGTAAGCCGGCGGGCATCGCACTCACTCCCGACGAGCGTTTTGTATATATCGCGGATGGTTACTGCAACGCTCGCGTGCTCAAGGTGGACGCGCAATCGGGACAAGTGCTCACGCAGTGGGGCTCGCCCGGCAGAGGGAATGGCGAGTTTGTTTTGCCGCACGGCGTTGCCGTGGCGTCCGATGGTACAGTGATTGTAGCGGACCGTGTGAATGGGCGCGTGCAACTTTTTAGCGAACATGGATTGTTCATTCGAGCGTTTCCCGGTAGCTCCGCATGGGGTCCTGTCTACGATGTTGCCATCCCGCAGGCGGGTCACAGGTCAGTGCTGTTTGCACTGGCAGGCGAACCCAACGACGGTGCGGGTAGTCATCTGACCACTTCGGACAACGTTGGGACTGTCGCCGCAGAGTTTGGGTCGGGCGTGTTGGGCCGTGGACACGCTCTTGCGCTCAGTGCCAATGGTGAACGCGTGTACATTGCCGAAATTGGTCCAAACCGTGTCACGGTGTACACCACGCCGCAAGGCCGCACTTCCGATAATGGCGATGACAGTGGCGCTGGGGATCCTCAGGTTCAGCCCAATCAAGACGGCAACGATAGCAATGATGAGGGCACAGACGACACACTGAACGGCGGCGGCGATGATGGCCATAATGTTTCATCTGTGCCTCACGTTTCGCCTGTCTATGACGCGAGCAACGGCAAGACGGAAACGACGACGCCCGATCGAGTGAGCATACCGAGTGCCGATGAGCCCGTCACGATAAATCCCCTCAACGCACCGGGTGCGCGTCCCGACTTCAAGTATGTACCCAGCGCCGCCGAGTCCACTGCATCTGCATTGCCCACCGGCTCAACCACCGATCCTGTGACAGACTCGGGCGCCTCGTCGCTCACCCTGAAGCGTCTAGCTATTGCCTTTTCCGCTCTGGGCTTTGTGGTGTTTGCTGTGACTCTTATCTATGTTGGCGTAACGCTCTCTCGTTCCCGACATCACAGCCGGCGCTATCACAAGTTGAATATGGGTGCAGATGACATTGGCGATGAGATCTGCATTGACGAATTGTAACGCGATTGTGTAAAATATATAATAATGACGTAATATTATGATATTTCATATGCAATTAACTCTCATTTATGTATCATATTTTCATAAACCTTTTTATATGCATTGTATTATAATTATTGTATGTGTTATGTGAGTTTCGGACTTACGCTTGACAATTTTTTTAATTCAATGAAGATCTTCATAGCAGTTGTCTGTCTTATTGCTGTACGCCCCGCCTGGGCTCTGACAACAGAGTCATTGGCGAGTTCTCGGCCCAATTTTGTTGTGTAAACAAACAAACCATTCGGACTTTCCGTCTCCTCCGCAGATGTCACACTCGCTGACATGTGTGTGTATGTGTGTGTGTGTATGTATGTATGTATGTATGTACGTGTGTGTGTGTGTGTATGTGTGGGTGCATTGGTGCGCGTAGGTTCTTCCTTGACGACTTCGGCTTTGGCGACCTGGGCGCAAACAACGCCGCAACCAAGGAGACGCCGCACATGAACGCACTTGCCGCGTCGGGAATGCGCTTTACCGACCTCCATGCAGGTGCCAGCGTGTGCACCCCCTCGCGAGCAGCACTCCTTACGGGTCGTCTGGGTCTCCGCACAGGAATCACACACAATTTTGCGCCTCCGTCTGTGGCAGGACTGCCGACGAACGAGACGACCTTCTCCGAAGTGCTGAAGCAGGTAGGTCTGACTGTGTCTCTCTCGCTCCCAGTTGGTTCTCCCGACAACAACACGCGAAACTGATTTTTATTGTTTAATGTTTATCATTTCTCAAATGTCCAGAATGGATACAGTACGGCTATGATTGGCAAATGGCACTTGGGCACCACCAAGGGCTTCCATCCATTTGATCGGGGCTTTGACCACACTTGGATCATTCCTTACTCAATCGACATGGGTTGCAACGACCAGTGTGGCGCTACAGATCAGAATATGCCGCGCAATGTGCCCGTCAACGGTCGATGTAAGAACGAGAGCACCCAGCACGTCCTGGAGACGTCCCACCTCTCTCCCGCCATTCCGTACTACGGTGGAAACACCACGGTGACACGGCAGCCGATGGATTTGTGTGCTCTTGCGTCAACCTATGCTGATGTGAGTACCCGCTTCATCCACGAGCACAAGAATGAGCCCTTTCTTCTCTATGCACCCCTGTCACAAATGCACGTTCCTCACGGTAAGGAGAACACATTAAAGTTTGTGAGTGCTTGGGGCTCATCACTCACATGTGCAACACTTACCACAGCACACGCACCGCAGTGGACCAACACATCGTCGCGCGGCATTTTCGGCGACACTCTGCGCGAGGCGGACTGGACCGTCGGGCAAATCTTGAGCGCCCTTGAGAGTGCGGGAGTGCGTAACAACACCTTGGTCATGCTTTTTGGTGACAATGGACCTGTATGAAAACGTTTGCAAAAACAGAGGGGACCACCAACAAATATTGTTCTCATCATATACGTATTATACATCGTATTATGCGTGTGTGTGTGTGTTTTTTTTTTAGTGGGAAGTGAAATGTGAGCTTGCGGGTTCACATGCGCCGTTTACTGGCGAGTGGATGAAGCAGCGAGAGGGCGGGGGAGGTAGCACAGGCAAATTCACCGCGTGGGAGGGTGGCCATCGCGTCGCCGGGCTCTTTAGCTGGCCGGGTGTCATTCCATCTGGCTCAGTCAACGGTATGATTGTGTCATTATGTTGGGCGACTCGTTTTTCTGATGGTTTTGGTACTAGAGGGACTGGCGAGCACAATGGATGTGCTGCCCACGCTGGCGCATCTGAGTGGCGCGTCATTGCCGGCTCATCGGCAGTTTGACGGAGTGAATCTGACTCCTAATTTACTGAGTGCGACGGCAGCGCCGGCGCACGCAACACTGTTTCATCCGGAGAGCGGAACGGGTACAGTGAGTGGGGGCGGCGGAGAAGATGCGGAGGCTAAGGGGACCATTATTGCGATGCGTATGGGCGCGTACAAAGCACATTTTCAGACGGGCGGTTCAGCGCCCGCCTGTGGTGGCAAAAACGCAAAGTAGGCATGTGTGTGTATGTGCGTGTCTTTGTGGTGTGTGTGTGTGTGTGTGTGTGTGTGTGTGTATGTGTGTGTGTGTGTGTGTGTGTGTGTGTGTGTGTGTGTGTGTGTGTGGGTCTTTGTGGTGTGTGTGTGTGTGTGTGGGTCCTTGTGGTGTGTGTGCGTGTGTGCGTGTCTTTGTGGTGTGTGTGCGTGTCTTTGTGGCGTGTGTCTGTGTGTAACTGTGTGTTGTGTGTTGAAAATATGGGTTGTTTTCTTTCTTTTATAGACTCACTGCACATGATCCGCCGCTCTTGTTTGACCTGTCGACGGATCCCCAAGAGGGAAATGCATTGGACACGTCATTGCCTGAGTATGCGAGCGTGGTTGCACAGATGAAAGACCATCTAAAACAACTCATGGCCAACATCAAAGGTAGTGCACAGAGCGACTGAATAGTATATGTGCGAGTATGTTTGAGTGACTTTGTGTGTGGTTCTTTACAGCCGACAACACAACCACAGCGGACTACTCTACTGCTGCGTGGGCATCCCCCTGCTGCAACCAAGCCGACCCTCTTTGCCGCTGCAACTAATCGTAGTACAGTGCGATATAATTCATACTTTTTTCATTATTATTTATTTGTTTCTCTCTCTCACTTTTTCTCGACTCTTGTGCGTGACAAAGAGAGAAAATTCGTCGCTGAGAGACGGATTTATTTATTCAATTTGACTCTGGGTAATGCCTGGAATCCAATAGGATGTCACTGTGTCCTGCTCGTCGATCCACGCAATGCCCTCCTTCACCAAGTCATTCTATCCCCCATAGTAAGGAGTGAGCACACATACACAAGGCTGACAGACACACTGAGTTGCATTACCAGTACTGACTGTGCTCGTTCCGCTGTCCACTGGTGCGTTTCCATCAGCTGCTCACATGTCACCCCTTGGTCTCTCTCCTGCGCAAGTACATGCATTACGTTGGAAATTAAAAGGGGAGCGGACAGTCCAATTGAGAAAAGAGACGCTACTTACGTTGACGAGGGAAAACACTTCGTTTGCATCTCGATTGAGTTCACCCGGAACAGACCTTACAATCCTACGCAACAATACCATTTTCATCAATGTCACGGAAGCAGCCCGTTGCTTTGCACAGTACTTTGTGCTTCCCAGTTGAATGACACCAAACCCACCGCCCAATACACTCATTGTTCGAATGGCACGTTCAACATCATCTCTATGCAAAGAAAACAAGCAAGAGAGAGAGAGAGAGAGAGAGAGAGAGAGGAGAAAGAAACAAAGTGATAGAGAGAGAGAGGAGAAAGAAACAAAGTGATAGAGAGAGAGGGGAGAAAGAAACAAAATGATAGAGAGAGAGAGAGGAGAAAGAAACAAAGTGATAGAAAGAGAGTGATTGAGAGAGAGAGAAAGAAAAAAGTGATAGAGAGAGAGAGAGAGAGAAAGGAGGGAGAAAGAATCAGTGTGTGAGAAAGAGAGAATTGAGACAGACACAAAATTTCTGACTCTGAAATTTCGTTTGCGTTTTTTCCGCGCTTTCGTCTGAGTCGCAATGTCAATTGACTCAATGGAATCAAGCCACCAGTGCTGTCACGAGCGGCCAAACAAATTTCACTTGCCTACAGAACACAACCGTTGACTCACAAACACACAAGAGGTCGTTCAACAACAACACTATCATTCTACCTGAACGGCAAGTTCATAGTAGAAGTCGCCCACGCCCAGAAGCTGCGACCAAAAGCCCTTTTGTGACGCCAGAGGGTCGACTCCAATGGTGCCACACATTTGCTGGGTACAAGACGAGCGAGTGAGGAGAGAGCGAGAGAACAGAACACACACTTTTTGACAGGACCGCATTTGCAGCGCCACACGCCACTGTTGATAGCCACGCCGACGCGGACGGCTGCGTGGACGTGCCGCCGAGCCCGTCCGCCCCCTCTGCCC
This sequence comes from Ministeria vibrans ATCC 50519, assembly GCA_943704425.1. Taxonomy (NCBI): domain Eukaryota; class Filasterea; order Ministeriida; family Ministeriidae; genus Ministeria; species Ministeria vibrans. The sequence goes on from CALSCP010002290.1 coordinate 8,325, forward strand.
CACCGCACACATTGAACTTACTTGGAAGCGGCGTCGGAACTCATGGTTCTTCCGTATCCTCGAACGATAGCTGCTCGCGAACGTCTCAAGACGGTCTTTGAACGACGCCATCTGTGTCGTGACCGTCTCCAGCTGCATCTGTTCAATCTCAGCGCCTTTGTCCGAGAAATTCTTCACAGCGACTTTATGGCGCGCAACCCCTCCGATCCCCACGCCCCGCCGCATTGCCAGCGACTGAATGCACGCTAAGACCGAAACTGCGATCCCCCAACTCGTGGGTGGGCTTGTACACGAATGAAGAAAGAATAACCATTAATTATTAATTGGTCTTAACTTCAGACTCTTCAACTGCCACGACAAAATCAACTTCCACGCCGCAAACACAAGAACACAACAAGTGCTATGCGCTTGATCTACACACTTATTCACGCTGCCTCGTTTACTCTCCCCCGAATCCTTTGCGGCCGATCTTCTGGTCTACTCGGCTCTAGCTGGCGTTGGAGTCGTCTCTCTCTGTTGCGGCGTCAAATTTGTCAACAAAATGTTGCACGCCTTCAAACGATCGCTAAACAGCAGCATGTGCAAGCAAATGCTCAATTACCACAGCAATCCTGTCCCCGACCTACCGCAGTGGGGCGTGGACGTGCTCGAATGCGCCAGAACAGGCGACAGCGACCAACTTGAGCGTATCTTTCGCGAGAACCCATCCGCCAAAGCCGACGCCGTCAATCCCATCACTGGGAGGACGCCACTCATGATCGCGTGCGGCCATGGTCATTTGCGATGCGTCGAAGTTCTTCTTAATGTAAGTGTACGATCAAATGGCGTGTCGCCGTCCGTCATGTGAGGGGAAGGAAAAGGCGTTTATTCGGGTCGATGAAGTGCTGTGTGTGTGATGACGCTTCTCGTTGTGACAGGCCGGAGCGTGTCCGCACAAGAAGGACTTGATTTGGAACCATACAGCCCTGTTTCATGCCTTGTCAAACGGCCATCCAAACGTAGAGGTCGTCAAGCTGCTCATTTTGGTGAAAGTCACAAAGAACAATTTGGCGCGACTATCAAAACTGACACGCGTTATGACTGACGACTCCCGTAGGTCGGGACAAAGCTTGACGTTGTGGATGCCCAAGACAAAACGCCCCTGATCTGGGCCGTGCGCTATGGGTACATTGATATTGTCGATGTGCTGATCAGGGTATGAGAGCGAGTGAGACAAATTTGGTTTATTATTGTTACGTTTGTTTCAGTGTATTAATATTTTAAACGCTCGCAATTGTTCTTTCTCAATAGTGTTTAGTATTAAATTCTATTGCGCACATAATTATATTTGTTATAACTATTATGTTCGCATAATAATATTATTATTAATTAATAATAATTTTTCGTTTTTATTATTGTAGGGCGGTGCGTCGGTCAATTTCCAAATTGAAAAGTGCAAATCGACTGCACTGAGCGTCGCGATTGCTGCCGAGCATGTCGAGCTTGTGCGTATGCTTGTAGAACATGGATCAAATGTCAACGTGTGCGACGAGCGGGGTGACACTCCTCTCATGCGAGCCATTGCGGGACGGAAAGAAAGCATTGTGCGCATTCTTGTGAGGGTAATAATAAATAATTAATAATAATAATAATAATAATAATAATAATAATAATAATAATAATAATAATAATACCAATCATAAAATTTTAATAATAATAATAATTATTATTATTATTATTAGATTCTCTATGACGTATTAATTTCTTCTTATTCATAATGCTTTCATTTGTAGGCCAACCCTCCTCCCTCACTCAAGGTCAAAAATCGCTATGGATTGACGATGCGGTCTCTGATTGAAGCGTGCCTACGTGAGCACAAAGCAAACATTGTCGAGGCTCTTTTGGAGGTACATAATTATATGGACAAAACCCCAGAATAAGATACTCTAAAATATTGAGGAAGAAGACATTAATTCCAATAATATTATTGATATTAATAATAATTTTAATCCTTCTGTTTTTATATACATAATTATACAGTGTGCCTACATTTTGGACGAACTAATGGGTGTTAGTATTGAAGGTCGTGGCCGACAAAGACGTTCAATGCTGATGTGGGCTGCCTGGCACGGTAATTAAAAACCGCATCTTAAACCTTTGCAATTATTTTCCAGAATAATGTAATAAAAATAATTATTATAATGATGATTTCCCAGGCAACGATCGGCTGGTAAAAATGCTTGTGCTAGCGGGGGCGGACATTCACGAACGGGATCCGTCCAGTGGTTCAAATGCACTGATGCTCGCTGCACAAAACAACAACATTATGTGTGCCGAAATGCTTCTCAAAGTACGCATAACGACGTGTTTGTTTTTTTAAAAAATAATAATAATAATAATAATTATTATTATTATAATGACGTATAATAATTATTATTATAATATTAAGACCCGCGCGTACGACGATTATCATTAATAATAATAATAAAATAATTATTATTATTATAATTAACGTCAATAATAATTATTTATTACTTCTTTTCAGGCTGGCGCAGACCCAAATGCACGAGACAACGCTGGAAACTTTCCGCTCTGGCACGCTGCTGTAAGCAGACATTACGAGTGTGCTCATGTTCTATTACTCGTACGATACAATGATAAATAATTAAAATTTTCAACTTATGAAAAGTTGTACATCTAAACCTCTTCTTTATCGTTCACATCGATGTAATTATCATCACTCTTGGACAGGCTGGCGCGGATCCAAACCTGAGGGGCGAACATAATGCCTCTCCACTTTTTATGTCGGTAGTGTCGGGCGACGTTGCTGTTGCTCACCTGCTTTTGACGTACAACAATCATAATTATTATGATAATAATAAGAACGGCATTACAATTACTATTAATTTTTGTCTTTTTTTACAGGGCGGGCGCATTGATTGACCGCACCGACATGCGCGAGAGCCGATCTGAAATGACAGTGTTTGACATTGCTCACTTGAGCATGACTGACTTCGTGACGTTCATCGAGCCCTACATGATGCCGACAGTGCGACTCGGCAGGGCAAACGAAGCGACACCCAGCGCCAGAATGCTCCGCACACGTGAACAAATGATCCTGCTGTTGCTCGAGCCGCAGTGGCGCTCACTGGCGCAACTCGCAAGAGCTACCATTGCGCGCGAAAAGATTGCTCAACGCTTGTGCGAACCGCCTCTGCTGCGTGCGACACTTGGGGGCGAACCAGTCACCGTCTCGCACAACGAACTCGACGGCAAATTTCTGATGCAATTTCTCCATTTGGACGCGCGTCCAAGTCCTCGTCGCGCGAGATCGTACCGAAGCGCAGTGTTATAACCTCCAAAAACGAAATAAATGACAGAGAGAGAGAGAGAGAGAAAAGAAAGAGAGTGACAGGATTTTGTTCATGACACTACCGCATCGTTTGAATTGAATTTAAGAACAATAAGAATAATAATAATAAGAATAATAAGAATAATAATTAATTTATTATTATTATTATTATTATCATTATTACTTTACATTGAGCGACAGTACTCGGGCAAACGATCGCATTCAATGGCGCGTAGGGCACGGCCCAGATAGGTAACGGTGCCAAACTGACCAGATGGGGCGGTGTCAAAGAAACGAGCAAAAGAAGTAGCGGAGGCGACAGCAAGTGGGTTGCGGGCGACAGCCGTGTCACTGTCGGGGCAAACATCGTTGTTGATATCGAGCTCAAAGAGACGTACTGCGACACGAACAATCTCGTCGAGGTTCAACACACCCTCGTGTGACCAGGTGGGCTCGCTCTCGAGAAGCATCGACACAACCGAGAGAGCCTCCACCACAAGCTGGCGCATTTCGGGGACAAGCACACACGCGAGCATTTCGTCGACGCGCTCAGCAAACTTAATCTCGCTCTCGGTCATGTCCTGCACGGTCGGGTAGGCGGGCAGCAGGTGGCTGTGGGTACTCATGCCACTCGGACAGCATTCAAGGACATGCCAGACACGCTGATAGAACCGTGCCGGCGAGCGGTTGAGGGTGCCGTCAAGCCGTCGCCGACGCAGCCACTGGCCCGTGCGACTGGGACGCGAGGAGACAATTACGGACGACTCTTCGCGCAACAGACCTTCGCCATCACTTAGCGAGTTGCGGACCCGTAAAAAGGCACCGGTAGGTGCGGCCAAGTTGGATGGGTTCACATTGACCGCAGACACCTCTGTGACGAGCGTCGTCGTTCCAACCTCTTGCGTCACGCCCTCCACCTCGATTCGCGCACCGCCCGCATCGGCGTTGTCAATATCGGGGTCGTCTTCGCCGTCCTCTTCTTCGACAAGCATAGAGACTTCGCGTCCGTTATCCTCGTGAATCAACGGAGCAATAGGGGTCATGACGATGCTCGAGCGAGGCCGCTTCGACATGAACTGTCGATGGGGGTTCGACGCTGCACTGCTGTGGAAGCTCTTGAGCGTCGCAATGGCTGCCTCTTCCTCGGCCTTGCTGTCGCCCGCACTTGTTTCCTCCTCCTCCTTGCCGCTCAGCACGCGGTACAGGAGATTTTTGACAACAAAGGGACCGAGCGACATAAGACGCTCCGCTGCAAGCTCAAGGCTTACGGCCTCGTCGGCGGCATACGAGAGGAGTCCCGGAGAAAGACCCGAGACGGCAGTGGAGCCCGTAAAAAGCGCGTCGCCCGCTTCGTCCTTACCCAACGATGAAGAGGCGCCTCCGTGAGCAGCTGCGTCGTTCATGCGACGTGTGCATGTTTCAAGGGCGATCGATGAAAGCTCTTGACAGAGACCGCGAATGATGAGTCCAATGCGCAGACGCGACATGTCCTCGAAGAGTACTGGCTCAATGCGGATCATCATTTGCAAGTAGGCCATAATTTCCATGGTGAGCACGGCAGTGCTGACGTCCTCGTTGTACGTGTCGTAGATGAGGCGCGAGATGTCTTCGGGCGCAAGTGGACGGTCAATGATGATCTCGCGGGGAGGCAGGCCAATGCTGACACGCTTCTGGCGCAGCAGCAGGTACGACAGTGACTGGGCAATGTTATCCTCCCACATTTGCAGGAGACCAGCGCTGTGGCGCACCAGCGACCAGAGTCGCATGCGTCCCACTTTGGTGTATATTTCACGAATGAGCTGGGAAACTGTGCCGAGTTCGGTGCGGTGGTCGAGGCCCACGGTGGCCACCAGGGTGTGGAGCACGTCAAGTTGCTCCTGTAGGGTGGTTGCCGCACGCAGCTTGGCCATGTGATCCGCAGGCTGCAGCTGCGACAGATCACGCGCGCTCGCTGACGTGCGCATGCCCCCAAGCGTTTGTGCCTGCGGAGGCGGTGCGCCCATGACGGATGACGCGAGAGTCACGTGCGATTGTCCCGTGTTCCAGCCGCGTGCTCGTTCGGCAACGCGCGACGCAAGCACCACGCCATGGTGTGAATCGTGTGTAAAGCTGGCAGAGGAGCTGTTGGCCAGTCGCAAGTGCAGGTTGTAGTTAGTCGACGAGCTGGTGATGAGACCGCGAGGCTGCGGCGACGGGGGCAAAAGGGCGGCGGCAGCGGCGGCGGTGGTGGTGAGGGGCTCTTCATTGTCAGTGTTGCTGTTGCTGTTGCTGTTGTTGTCGTCGTCGGAGGAGGATGAGACAGATATTTTAACAATGGCCGACTGGATGTGCTTGTCGAGCTGGTCCGCAACGAGCTCTGTATGGTGGGGATCAAACTCAAGGCGACAAGACTCGCTGTCGGGAGTGTTGGAGACGGCGGAGGTGGGATCGGCGGAGAAGATAGGTTCGGTGGGAGGAGTAGGGTTGTTGTTGTGGGTGGGTTGGGAGTGGGGCTGGGAATCGGAGGAAGGGAGTGGCGCAGTGGTAGAAATGGTAGGGAGGACGAGAGACGGATCGTCGAGAAAGGCAAGGTACTCGGTGCACGACGTGTTGGTCATGTCGTGGTAGCGGCCCATTTGGACGCGCACACCGTTGCACGAGCCGCTCTGAAGTTGCAAGAGGAGCAGGCGAAGGGCGCGCGAGCCGTGAAGTAGAGACTCAGTTGTAATGGGAATGGTGAGGGTCGGGCGGCCAATTTCGCGCCAGTGGGAGCGCATAAAAGACAGATGGGATTTGATGTTGTCAAGCATAAGGTCAATGTCGAGGGAGAGGTAGAAGGAGCGGTCGTCAAGGAAGGTAGGGATGAAGGCGTGCTGTACGCCGCGCACGACGTACAGTTTGCTGGTGGCAAGGGAGCCAATGGTTTCGGAGGGACGGCCCGTCAGGCCCAGCTGGGCATTGGCCCCCAGGTAGTTGTACAGTGTCATGAGATGGCGTGCGCGACCAATAATAAGCGGGGCGGCTGTGTCGCGCGTCTCAAAGGGAAGCTCAAGCTCGCGCAAGTGCGACTCGGCGGACGTGTCCTGTGCGAGCAGAACAACCTGCACAACCGGATCAAAGCGGGGCGCGCACAGCTGGCGACGTCGATTGAGCGGATCGAGCTCGCCGGGAGCAACAAGACGGTCGACGAGAAGACGAGACATGACGTAGAGACCCTGAGCCCAGAGCATGTTGTGGATGGCGCCGCAGACACGTGTCTGCGAGTGGGGGTGCTCCTTCTCGGCGGCCACTGCGTCGTGCGGCACGTAGTAAAGTTCGGGGACGGTGGGCGATACCGGATTGTCGTGCACCAAGACCGCCTGGAGGGCCGCGTCGATGGCAAGGACCTCGGGTGCGGAAGGGTCGTCGTCGTGGTGGAAGAGACGGTCGAGCAGACGAAAGATGTAGAAGACGGGCCACTGGCACTCGATACCTTCGAAGACACGCAGCTCGGCCGGCTCGTAGTGTAATCGTGCACGATCCTCGAGCACCGTCATGTAGCCGTCGCGCAGAAAGCGACAGTAGCCATAACGACCGCTCAGTTTCTTCTCGACGCGCTGTTGTGTGTGCGTGACGAGCAGCTCGTCTTCGACGGCAAACGCCGGAAAGCCCGCCACGGTGAGCAGACTCGCGTCAATTTCCTTGCTCTTGCTGCCACGGGGCAAGAGCGAACTCAACATGATCTGATTACGTCGAATTTCGTCGGGCAGCACATGAATGGTGGAAGCAGGTCCTCCGGCGGCGCCAAACAGATTGATGCCAGCGATGCTTTCCAGTGCCGCCTTGGCCATGCCAATGGAGCTGGCGTTCAGTTCGGTCTCACCGCGGTTGGCCTTGTCGCCGCGCTCCCAGATGCCGTAGTCGGGCGTGCGGTAGGCGACCTGGATGTAGAAGACGAGGTTTTGCACGAAGGCAACCTCGTTGAGGTTAAAGATGATGTGCACGCCGGTGACGGTCATTTGCGCAAGCATGAGAAGGTACAAAGAGGTAGCATCGATCTGCAAGTGGCCCCAGCCGTCGTCGGTGACGCACGTATTGCCTGTGGCCAAATCGAATTTGGCGTGGAGTGCGTCCGCCGGATTCTGCGTGTGCTTGAAACGCGACACCTTGTGCGACTGGCGCATCATGGAGACCAGCAGAGCACGCATGGTTTTGACAACGCGCTGCACGAACAAGAGAGGCAAGGACGGGGTCAGTCAGGGCGAGCGAGCAGGCAACGCGCGCGCTACCTTTTCCAATTCGTAGGCGCGCGCAGGATTGGCGCCCGTCTTCTTGTACGCCAGTGACATGGCCCAGACGGCGCACACGGTGTAGACATTGTCGCGGACCCACGCGTCGCGAATGCCGGGGCTCGGAGGGAAGAGACCGCTCACGGGATGCTGCAAAACGATCGTCAGGCGAGATGGCCCTTCGTTCCCTGCGCCTCACCTGGTATTTGAGGATCGTCGAGTGCAGCAAGTCATAGTGGTCGTCGAGCTTCATGCGCAATAATAATTTGTTAAATGTTAATACTTAATCTTGGTCACTTTAATACGATGCGTTCATGAATTCAACATAATTATATTAATATGATAAGTGAGTGAAAATGGTTGGAGGAACACACATGACACTGTGCAGTGTGCACAGCAGACGGATCGCTTTGGACAGTTTGGTGCACCATTGTAGCATCCTTCAGACACTATGTGTCAGAGAACGAAATACAACCCATTCATTCATACAACAATAAATAAATAAACAGAGAATCGAGATCTGTACTCAGTGTAAAAATATAATAATAATAGTTAGTATAATAAAATTGTTATTAATATTAGTTGCATTAAAATAGGCAAAACGAAGTGTACAAAATTTAATAATTTGTTTCCTTGTAATAATGAAAATATAATAATTTTGGAAAATTTAATATTGACAGGATTGAATATTGAGCTCGCTCATTAGTCCACTCACTTGTCATATTGATTTTTCCATTGGGCGTGACACTCTTCAATGATTCCCACGGCGTAATCCTAAAACACATTAAATGAAGAAAGTAGTTTAAGACGTAAAGAGAAATCATTCTTTGTGAGACTTACGCGATCCTTGGCCCCCCGAAAAGCAAACTCATTCTCCGGCTTGCCCTCGGCCGTCTTGTACATGCGATACCAATGAGTGATGCTCTCAAGCGTACTCTCGCTTACATCGCCGATATCTATCGTCCACAGTGAGAAGGTCTCTGTTCTATCACTCTATCACTCTGTTTCTCTCTCAATATCACTTTGTTTCAGCCCATCTTTCTCTCTGTGTCTCTCTGTCTCTGTGTCTCTCTGTGTCTCTGTGTGTCTCTGTGTCTCTCTCTCTGTCGTACCATTGTACTTGGCTGCATCGCTGTCGTCTCCGTTGATTCCAATTAATTTCCAATCACATTCATTCTGATCAATAAGACCAACGACACCCAAAATCTTCAACTGCCAACACGATACAAAACACGAAAAAAAAGAAATGAAATAAAAAAGAGGTGATGATGGAAGTGAACTTACGGGAATGATTTCGCCGACAGTAAGCACCTTTGAACCAATGTCAATGGCATCAAGAGGATCGCCGTCGCCGTAGAAGCCGACGTTTTCGGAGAGGATGGTAGGATCTTCCCAGGTGCGGGGGAGGGCACCGTAGTTGTGGAGCACGGGGCCGTAGAGGATGTCGCGAAGGGAGCCGTTGTCGTTTCGGTCCTGGACGATTGGGTTGTGCTGGTCGTCGACGCTGATTTCGAGCTTGGCGGTCGTGCCACGGGGCATTTCGTTGACAAACCAGACGGTGGCGGGCCGCGCGACGAAGAGGGGGATGTCGTGCCAGGGAGAGATGGGCAAGTCGTCGTTTTTGTCTTTGAAGTAGATGCGCTTTTCCTCGTTGCCCAGTGTGTGGAGGAAGGGCACAACGCGGTGCGGGATGACGTCCCTTCGTGTTCGCGACACGTAGTGGATACCAGCGCGCTGAGACGAAGTCACAAAGCGGCGGGAAGCAAAAGCGACCAGAGTGAGCATAAGAGAAACAACAATGATTAGAATTTCGAAAAAATATAGCCTATAGGTTTGTTTGTTTTGACATTGAGTACAGCTCTTGATTCTCTATTTATTTGTCCTAATAATGATGGTGTACAGCTCTCTCCAAATTCTTTGAATTGTTTGTATTTGCCGCGAGAGCTGAATATGAATATGGCTCTTCTTGCGACTTAGTAGCCGCATTTTATTGTGTATTGTGTCTTCTACTTGAGTCTATTTATTCTACTAAAGAATTTAGATAAGTTCAAGACAGATAGTGTTAATGAAGTGTTAATTCAGTCAAAATAGGAATAAGTGACGAAGATTCAAATGAAATTCAGATTCAAGAAATTTTTATTATTATTATATAACTCGACTAATGATTGCGCCTCGTATTGTTTGGAATAGTCTAATGATTATTATTATTATAATAATGAATTATTAAGTCTTTTTATTATTATAATCTAAGTCTATAGTATTGTTTTTCTCGTGTTCCAAGATGAATTTAAAACTGAATAAGACTATCTGTCGTGGGCATCGGCTGTTGTGGTAACTGTTGCTGAACGGGAGGGTGAGCCTGTCGCTGGGCGGTAGGCGGACTCAGAACACCCACGGCAACGCGAGGAGCGGGGGGTGAGCCAAGAGCCTTGAAGGGATCCGCCGCCGCTGTCGTTGTTGTTGCGGCCGTAGCAACGGTGCTGGCAGAGGAAAGACCGGTGCTAGAGGGAATTGGCTAATGTGTCCATGGCGAGAAGGGAGAGTAAAAAAAAAACAATTAGGCTGTGGTGAAGCAGAAGAGTGAGCTGAAGTGTACCGAGCGGGACGACGCGAGCGCATCAAATGCAGAGGCAAAGGGATCGTCATCCTACAAAGTAGTCATGGAGTCAGAATGAGAGGTTTGAGTCAGGGAGGGAGAAACCTGAGACGGAGGTTTAGCGGCGGACTGTTTTTGTCGATTTGGGTTTGAGTGTGAGCGCATGCGCTGCATTTCGGGAACAGTGGACGCGACCAGGGTCATTTCCGCCTGTGTCGATGCCGTCTTACTAATAGATAGCAAGAAAAAGTGAGAGAGAAAAGAAAAGAAGTAAGAAAGAAAGAACGAGGAAAAGAAACAAAGTGTTAGAGAGAGAGAGAGAAACGGAAGAGAAACATGCGATGAAGAGAGAGAGGAGAGAGAAACAACGTGATAGAGAATGGTCAGTGCAGAATAAACGAGAAAGAAACAAAGTGAAAGACAGGCGTGTGTGAGTGAGCGGATAAATGGGTGGACTGGCGCTTGAAAAGGGTACCTTTTCAAACCCGCAATGTCATCAGTGGTAAACGATGGTTGACGTTTAATCTGCAGGAAAGAAATGAGTGACACACACACACACACAATAGAAACACACTGAACACAGTCACAGTCACAGTCACAGTCACAGTCACAGTCACAGTCACAGTCACAGTCACAGTCACACATACTGGCGAGCGCGGTTGAACAGGAGGAGGCGATGCCTTGGGTTTCTCAAGGGGTTTGCGCTCGGCATTACGTCGGTTGCGTTCGTTGCGCATGCGAAACGCTTCGTCAAATGCCTGGCACATTGTGCGATGGATAACCTTGGCCTAAAGAGATTAGAAAAAAATGCGTTCGGTGAGCGCTCCAGCAAAGCCATAAGGGAGAAACATAGAAGCAAAGCCATAAGAGAGAAAGATAGATAGAGAGAGAAAACACACCTCAGGTTTAAACGCAAAGACATGTGCGTGGAACTGGTCTGACGCACTGTGGTACACAACATACGAGATGATCTCCTTGTTCTCTTTGGTGAGGTCGTGCGCACACTGTGAAATGCGATTGATCTTATGCTCATCGAGAATGTGCTGCAATGGGCAATGTCACGCGCGAGCGAGACGCTGTTAATATGGCGGAGTCACAGACATACACATACACTCCCAGATGTACCTTTGACTGTTCGTCGAGAAGTTTCACTCCGTCCACCGATATGACAAGAAAGAGCGACTTCTTCTTTGCGCTCTTTGCGTGTTCAGCCTGCATGGAAGAGCAACACGGGTGAGTGGCGGGGGAAGACAACCGCACACGTACCCCCAGCTCCCTGATGGCGTCCACCGTTGCGCGCTGCTGCTCCCGGGTGTCTTTGGGGACCACCTTGTAGCCCAGATGCTAAGGAGATGCTCAGTCCATGCTCAGGAGAAGCGCCTCACGTCGCCCCGGAGACGCATCTCGCCCCCGCACGTACCTTCACTTTGAACGTGACGCCCGTCGCACGCAGCTGGTGAAGGTGTTCGACCGACTGGCGTCGCTGCAGTTCTGCACGATGAAAGAACGAAAAAAACAAACAAACATTGAGTTGTCGCTGGAAATGGCGAGCAGGCCAAGGAGCGGAGACACGGCAATAGGACAGCATGTGCAATGAGCACACTAGCATCGGCAATGTGGTCGGTGATGGAGGCCAGGAGAGGCCAGAGCGACCTTCTTACGTCCGTAATGCTTTCCAAAGGAGATTCTACGAGAAGGACATCGACAACGACACGCAGAGAGACAGAGACAGAGAGGGACACAGGTAAGTAAGATGGGAAGGAGGGAGGAAGACGTGCGGACTTTTCCATGTCTGGAGAGGCGCAGGCGAGGAGACGAGAGAGCGTCGAGGAGAGATGCCAATAATTGCTCAAAAAAAAAAGTAGTGACAATTAGCTCTTGGATTCTCTATTTATTTTTCTGAATAATAATAATAATATTATTAATTATAATTAATTTAGTGTGCAATATTATTATGCTTTCAGATGATTTTCATGTTACAGATCAAAGACATTGAGAGGTAGATAAAATTGGAGGCGGCGGGGCAGGACGCGGACGCGAATGGAGGCGGCGGGAAAGAGTTCGCCGTCAATGCTGAGGTGCGGCTCACGATCGTCGCGACCGTCGGTGCGCGACGGGAGGGAGAGTGTCACTGACTGACACGCCTCGATCGAGGCCAGCGATGGAGGCAGCGGCAAGGCTCGCCAGAGATGGTGCGCGAGCGAGAGCAGTTGTACACGCGATAGTGGTGGAATGACCACCAATTTGAGTTCGGCGTCCGAGACAGAATTTTCGTCGTCAGAGTGGAAGAGTGGGTAACGATGTGAAAAGCCACTCGACTGAACAATGGAGAGCTGTGTAAAAGGGACGGTGCGCGTCGGGCCATCATTCGGGTTGGTCTCCAGTGCGTGGTCCGAGGCAAGCGAAGACGGCAACGGGGCGCTGTCAGTTGTCGACCAGACGGAATCGAGCGCGCGGCGGAATAGGGATGGGCTTGAGATGGCCGCCTCTGCGCCACTCGACGGCTGTGCAGTGGGGTCGAGTGGACTTGGCCGTGGCGCAATTATATCATCGTCGGTAGGCATTGCACCAAGACTGGGCGTGTGTGCGACTTGCGCTACAAACGTAGGCACACCCTTGAGAGAGAGGAGTCCCGACAGAACGGGACGCTCGTAGCGCAGTCGACCGCGTAAAAAGCCCATGTTGAGCAGGGCGGGGGAGCAAAACATGCCAGCACTCACGTGTGAGACCGAATAAACACGCTTTCCCTCGTCCACTCGGTGCAATAGTCTCATTTGAGCCTCCACATCGTTTTGTTCGCGGGCACGTTCGCGCAAAGCCTCCACGTCTTCTCCATCGACACTCTCACCGAGCGATGTTACCTCAAGCACGTCGACACGACGGCGATGCTCCAGAATCATACCAAGCACAATATCGCTAGGGGGCACGTACGATGTGCACAGGCGCATGAGAGAGTGAAAGAAGGTGTTTTCGCGACCGGTCGGGATCACCGCGATGGGCGGCAGTCGGTTGTTGTCTTCGCGTCGCATCAGTCCCGTGACCAGCGCCTGCACAAGACCGTCACCACCAATCACAAGAATGCTGTCACCGGGACGAAACTGAAGCAGGCTCGCGCGGTCTTTCACCTGCTCATCCGAGTCGGTCTGCCAAGAGAGAGAGAAAAAAAAATGATGATGATGACTTCCGAGTCAGTCGCTCACACAACTTCCCGCTTGGCCTTACAACTGTGATTCCGTAGTCAATGCCCGCCAGTAGAAGGGCGGGTTCGACGTCACGCTCGATGGCAGTGCGCGCGGCGCGAGTGGATCGGTTGACAAAGATGCTAATGCGCCGTGGAGTGTGGCTGGCAGTCGCGCGCTGCGCCCCCAGTTTCTACACGATAAAACAGCAAACAGGAGGCGCGTGAGGCAAGGCGGTAACATCAAAGACCAAAAGGGAACGGGTAGACGATCGGACGGGCCGTTAGATGGCACATGAAGGAAAGGTGAGTAGTCTTGCACGAGACGACCGATTTTCTTCACCTGTGCAATCCGCCCAACTTGACGGCGCCGCTCATTCGTCTCCACGGACTCTTTAAAGCGCCATGCTGCATAGGGAACGGCGACGGCAAGAAACGCCGAAAGTTTGGGACGAGTTTTGACAAAGTTGTACGCGAACGCCATCAGAGAGAGTTGTATCGGAGCGATCGAGCCTTGGCCCAGATAACACAAAGCCAAGGGGCACTTGGATGGACGCGTTCAAGTTGAATAAAAATTAAAAGGTGTCAATTAATCATCTTCTGGCGCTACCACCATGCGCTCGGTTCAGATTCGCTCGCGACTAAGAACTCAACAACCAATCAAATGTCAAATACTTTGGTAACTTGCTCGCTCGTGCGGCACTTGTGCTCCTCAAAAAGCGCGTGCATGTCGTACTATGCGCCGCGAGCACGCTGTGACATCGGAACAACATTGGATCTTTCTTGAATGCCCGCAACTTCCCCGCAACATGGTGCACTCGAAGTGTACTAGCTAGTCGGAAGAATTGAAAGACGCACAATCATAACCTAAGCTACTCCTTACTTGAGCAAATGAGCGTGATATAAAGCGATCTTTTTATGATTGCATCCCTGACGAGGCTAGAGTGCTGCGGCAAAGCAATCAGTATTAATTCTTGGTTTTACTCCCACATTACGCGCCAACGTCAACACACTGGACCGAGAGGAGTGTACACGTGATGTCGCCTTGTGTGTGAGAGGCACCAACGTCAAGATAACAGCTACCCGACTCGCAGGTGAACACGCCACAGGTGGGGGAGTCGTTAGCGTACGCGCTGGCGTAGACGACAAGGTTGTTTGCGGAATTTTTCACACCCTGGCGTGCATAACCGCCTCCATCAAAACCGGAATAGTCCAGGTGGACAAAGTAGAAGTTGGTTGAAAGCTCTTGAATGCTCTGGACCGAGTAGCGGACCGACTCGCCGGTGTTTCCAACGCCGGCCGTAACGACACCGCCGGTGCAGCTGAGGAGGATATGTTTTTTTCATGATCAGTATAAATTAATTAGGTGGCCAGAATGTATGATTGTGTCACATAGCAAACTGGTACAGATTAGGACTTACTAGAGATCGGCGCGGACGCGCAAAAAGGCGGCATTTGCCAATGTGAGCGAGAGAGCAAGAACGGCGAAACGAAGAAGAGACATTTCTATAATAACAAACATCGCTTTGTTATTCACCACACTTACAATGAATAATACACGTCTCGACTCTAGTGAGTTGCGACTTGCAACTCGTCGATTAGCACTCGCCACTCATGATCATCCACTCTCAGCTCTCTCGGGTGTCACGCCGAGCGCATTCAAATCGAAAACAAAACAATTCCAAAACAAATATTGGACCCCTCATTGAGACACGGACGGAATTGACACAGTCGCTCTCGGAAGGAGCGTGGGTTGTGAGCCACGTTGAATGAAATAAAATGACGTTGATCATGATGCCTAATGGAAACGCAGCTGTGCGCAAACGCGTGGTTGCGACAATGACGCTGAAATGACGCTCAGACAAAAAAAAAAAAAAAAAAGAGACACACCTCACTTGTAACGCTCATATACATAGAAGCAAAGAGCACACCGTATTACGGTATATATTGTGCAAGAGGGGCAGTAGACTGCGTACTGACACAGCTGGACCGTCAATTGGGTCTCGGAAAGACGTTTTTAAAGAGTCAAAGGATTCGGAGTTCACGGACGTCTGTTTGCTTCTCGCCCCGGAAAACTCGCACTTTCGTCCCTTTCATGCGCATGCTTATAGCTTAGTGCAGCACTTTCAACAAAGCACAAGCGGTTCTTTGGATTTCGTTGGGTACCAGCTGCTACATCTCGTGCAGTAAAAGGACGCCAAAACACAACAATTCATTATTCCATTACGAGCGAAGCTAGCGATTATGCTGTGCTGGTACACTTCACTGCACTATGTCACGACTCAGCAAACGTACAAGTACGTCGGCGCCAAAAGCATGAAGTGACTTACCCTTGGGGGCGGGATGAGATGAATAAAAATAATAATGCCTAAGAATAAATTTCGAATAAATTTGTTTGAAAAAGAAGAATTAATATTGGTGCACCACTGATAAGTAATTGTCAACAGACAACGAGACCATATACAGTTTATACCACACCAATGCACAGCCAGACCCGCAGACCGCCCTTAAAATCGAAATTCGAGAAAAACGAAAGAAAAACAACAATAATGTTCCAATATTATAATAATAATAAGCTGGTGCGACGGCCGACACGCTGAAGTGTCGGGCGGGCGCAACCATCCCTTAACCCTAACCCAGAAGATACGCAAGAAACGACAAAGAGAGGTTGTTTTGATTTGTACGACAAGGGATTATTTCCGGATATTAGTTCATTATGCTC
Organism: Ministeria vibrans ATCC 50519; assembly: GCA_943704425.1. Classification (NCBI taxonomy): domain Eukaryota; class Filasterea; order Ministeriida; family Ministeriidae; genus Ministeria; species Ministeria vibrans. The sequence goes on from CALSCP010002290.1 coordinate 24,399, forward strand.
ATATCCAACAACACGCGTTATTGTGATAATTGCACACAAAGAAGAAATGATAGAACATCGTGTTGCACTTGGTTGGATAGTATATCTCTGTGTGTATAAACTGATTACAGATTATGTTGATGTTGTTGAATTGTTTGTTGATCGCAGTTTATCAAAACGTTAAAACGAGTGTTCACACATAAATCATTTATCACGACTATGAAGAAACTCACGACCGGCCTTCTTAGAGTAATCTTGCTTGAACTGCGTCCGCGAGGGCTCAAAATTGGCACTATCGACGGAACCAGAACCATAGACGGCTTGAAATTGTGTGCTGATGCCCGGGCCGCGCTCTCTTCGCGCCGTCTTGAACCACTTCTTTCTAAACAATATGAGCCATTTCAATTTTAGTGTTGATACGTATCACGTTGGGTCGGTCTCACCGTTGCCTTTGGCGGGAATATCGGTTAAAGAGAGCGACTGCATCACGCGTGATAAGCGAGCGGTCGTCGCGGATGAGGCGACGAAGAGACTGTTTCTCATTGAACGCATCAAGGACGCCAACGCGGTCGTGGAACGCATAGGCGGCAGCGAGAAGCGCCGCAATCAAACGTAGCTGGTCGCACGAGCACTGCTGATTCATCAGTAGTACGCGTTGACTAACGATACACAGCGAGTCAACGAGGGACACAAGTTGGTAGTCACTTTCGTCGTAAGTGAGGAGCGACTGGCACTGCATCTTGATGAGTCGGATAAGGTGGTCAATGTGCGGGCTCTTCTCCAACTTCTCCCGCAGCTCTTTTTCTTCCACCCCATCGCGAAGAAGCTTCACTGATTTACGCGTTTGCGGAGGGTCTGTGGCGCACAGGTGCCGGCAAATGTACAGCAAACTGAACGCGCGCTCACTCACACCATGGCTCTCGTACAACCTGATTGCGACATCAAGTTTGCCCGACATCACATACGCTCGAATCAGCTGGCCCCATACAAAGCCATCAGGCTGATCCAACAGCTCAGGATGTGCCTTCCACTGCGCCTCGTATTTTTTAAACTCCTTGATTGCCTTCTCGAAGCGCGGAATCGGGAGCGAGTTATAGGCGTCCAGCAGTGTGCCCAGCGAGCGCGAAGAGGGTCGCATCTCCCGGTCGGGATGGTCAAGTAACAACTTGGCGTATTCCCCTTGGAGCTTTGAGCAGTTCTTTCGATGCAAGTACATCAGTGCGGTAATGGTGCACTTCTGCTGTGGAATCGACCAGTCCTCGGCCATCGTCTTCGCGATACTCTCTGCAGCCTCTTTGTGCCCATGCTTGACTGCCGCACGAATCAACGCAGCCACGTCAAAGTCGCCCAGCCCAGTGCAAAGTCTGCCTTTAACAGCATGTGGAATTCCTTTCAAAAAGGCCTACTCAATACAATTATATATTGTTATGAACAAAAACAAAAAGAGGTAGAGTCTCTTACGTTCACGTTTTGGAAGGGGTCATGGCACATTTCAACGGCAAGCGCAAGGAAAGGTTCACGTAGGTAGGGACCAGGTATGGAGGGATCGCGGCTCAAACAAATTAAAACAAACGAGCGGCGTGCGCGGTCAAATGCGGTGTTGAGCTCAAGGCGATTGGTGTCAAAGTGAGATGCTACAAGGAAGCGTAAGTGGGACTGGTGACGGGTTTGAGCATCGCGCGATGAAAGCTGTGCAACATCACTCCTTCCATCGCCTCCCTGGTCCAACTCGTAGGCACTCCGAATCATCCTGTTAACAAGTTTCTCGAACTCCGAAGTAGCCATGCCCGCGAGGGCTCTGGATAGGGCAGTTTGCCAGCCGTGTGAGCGCTTGCCCAAGAGTGATTTGGGTGTCGTACGTGCATACGATATCGCGTCTTTCACCAACCAGTGAAGCATTGGCAACTGACGCACACGGAGAAGCTTGTTGACTGTGTCGTGGTAGAACAGGTCGGGGACAACGTGCAGGAGTGAGGCGAGATCAAAATCTCCAAATTCGTCGAGATGTTCGCACGTTAAGATGCGCTCGAGAGGCTCAACGCGCACACACGGTGACTGAAAGTACGCGAAGAGTTGAAGGAGACGCCCAAGACTCCGGTTCAGGCCTGGCTCTTCGTTGCTGCTGAGCGTTGCAAAGGCACGCGCGACATATTCAAACAGGGCATCGCTGAAATTAAACGGGAGTTGCGCGTCAAGGTCAGACAGACTGAGCCCGCCCGAGTTGGGCAGCAGCGTTAGGTAGTGGAAGGAATTCTCGGAGCGCTTGAGGATCTTGTCAAGAATGGAGATGCGAGTGACACCAGTCGCGCTATCCGCTAGACTTGGGGTGCTAGACGCTTGCGGGAGGTCTGATTGGGCCGTGACATTGGCACTAGCGGCAACTGAGGGGCTGGCAAAAGGCGGAAGCGGAGTGGGAGAGGGTGGGACAATAGTGGTGGGGATGGAGGGAGCGTGAGGTGACAGCAGAGTACCCGATGTCGCGGGCTGTTCTTGATCCGACGATGAGCGCCCCAGAGCAAGGTCAAGACGATGATTCGCAAAGTCGACGAGAAGGGTTCGATGCTGAGACAGCTCGTGAAGCGAAACAACACACATTGCCTCGGCGCACTTGCCGACTGGTTCGCAGGTTGCGGTGAAGACAACGTGCACTTTCTGAAGCATCGACTCCGGATCTGTGAGCAATTGGCACAGTTTGTCACGATCTTCCACGTTGGTGCATTCGTCGAGACCATCAAGAATGATCAAAATCAAAGACGGAGCATCGGACGACTCTAACACGCTGGTGAGCGGTTGTTGCACAAGGCAACGAAAGTGCTTGGAAATGTCGTTGACGGTCGTCTCAGCAGCCCACGAGAAGTCAGATTCTTCACAGGTGGCGGAGCTTTGTGTTGCGTCTAATAGAGCGGTCTGAAACCCAGCCACTCGGTCGCAGAGTTGGTCACACAAAGAGCGGAGGGCATTGGGCGCCGAGCAGCGCTCCTTGTCGCCGGCAGCAAAGTGGTGCCGCACCGTGACTTGCTCGTTGCCGCCCTTCTGCGAGTGCATGGCATATAACCTTGCGGCAAGAGTTGTCTTGCCAGTGCCGTGGTCTCCATAGAGCCAAAAGAACTGCTTGTCGCGCCGCCGCGACTCAAGCTCGTCGACCAAGTCGTCTGTGTTGACGAAGTCATCGTCGTCCAGAACCGCGTCCTTGTCGTCGTAATTGAGCGGATTGCACGCGCCCTTTCGTCGTTCAATGGTTAACAGGCGCTTCTGGATGACGGTGAGCCTCTCGAGCACGTCCTTATCAAAGACATACTTTTCGTTCTTCTCCGCCAACTGCAACAGAGTCCTCAGCTCCGCCTGATTGGCATCGGCAGTGGGAACGCCGCGAAGAGCAGCGGCGACTAGATCTCGACGCAAAGGAGCATCGCCGAGAGAAAGGAGATGGGTGACATCGTCGGGAGACACACCAATGGCCAGGAGCAATTTTTCGAGACTGGTCTGGGTGTCGGTAAACTCTTTTTTGCTCAAGCTTAACTCGCGACCAAAGTGTGCCCACCGGTTGCGGGATGTGCGTAGATTCTTCGCCTCGGTCTTGACTTTCGACTCTTTGCAGTATTCGAGGAAGTTGAGGACGACAGAGACATCGCTATCGATGTGACTCGCGCTTTTCTGCTTGCGGACGCTGGCCTCTTCCCCTTTAAACTGGGCGACAAACAGTTTGGCGACGTCCCATTCGTTCGCAATGCACTCACTGACAACATTAGCCATGACAGGAGCTCTCTTATAGATATGTAGGGATTTGAAAGCTTCCACGAACTGCTTTGGGTCGCCCATGGAACGACTCAATTTGTTGTGAACGCTTTGAGCAACACCGAGCGCAAAGCGGCGCAGATGTAAGTTGAGAGCTTGCTCTAATATGTAAGCAAAATTCAACCAATTGGCGTGACTGGACTCCATTGCGATTGCTAAAAGTTTGATTGGTATTTGGCCGTTTCCCCGTAACCTTGAACTTCGTCTGGTGGCGGTGACTCAGGTCCGACTGAGTCGTGGCGAACCACCGCAAAAGCCTACACTCGTCTCTAGTTTGCCGGTGGTCGGTTACCGGTTATAATGGGCAAGAAACGCGTAGTGGGAGGGCGTTGATACTCAAGAGTCGACTGCATCGTTCGGCGCAGAAAAGAAAAGAAAATGAAGAAAACGACAAAAACTCTGTAGTGGATTGTGTGTTCGACTCCTCTCACCTCTGCACTACGTCCACTAATATTTGTTTTTGGAGTATATAGCGCAAATTTTTTTGAGAAGCTCGATCTCACGATCTGGCTGGTGCGTAACTATTTTGTGGAGGGGGCGTTTAATCGTTAGCTTTTTTTAAAATTCGAATCTCTCCAACAACAAACCGACATAGGTACAGACACCGCAACACTTTAGTTACCCATATGAGTGCGCAACGCCCTTTCTCGTCGCGTTTTAAGACGAAAACCTAAACTTCACCTAAACCATTCGTTTGACTGAAGTTTGACTTTCGCCCTGTGTTTTCACGCTACTGGGCGGTGACCGGGAGATTGGGACATCGGGTCACGTTTGGGTGAGTGGGCGACAGAGGAGCATGTTTGGGGGTGTTTCGGCGCGCCATCGCGCCATGCGTTTTTTTAACGAATTTTTTGTTCATTAAATTTTTTGTTGCAAAGGAGCAGAAAGATACGCACTCGTCGTGTTTTTGGCTGCTGTGTGGCCCCAAGGGCTCTCTATTGTACTTTTATGATGGTGGCAGCAATAGCGGGGTTAGAAAGGTTCTGGATTTGCCTGGGAACTTGAGCGTTTTTATTAAGTAGCTGCTTTGCCCGAACTTTGCCCATTTTTTCACACATACCATCTTTGATCTTCTCTGTGTGTTTCTGATTCAATTTTGTCATTCATAATAACTCATTATGGAAGGTAGGCGTTGTGAGGTGTAAGAGGGGATATGAAGTCCATTTTTTTTGTTGCGATTTGAAGAAGATTTGAAATACCCCACTGAGGGAACGTTTGTCTCTGTCCTCATCTTTTCAAATTCTGTTATATCTCTCAATACGGGAGGTGAACCTGGTGGGGGTTGGGAGCGGCGAGGCTTGTAGTGAAGCGGGAAAATTTTCACGGGAATTTTTTTCCCTTTTGACGTCCTTGCTTTGGACTCGCTTGGGCCTTCGTGTTTCTGGAGTTCTGCATCGTTTTTGTCAGTGGATGCGGAAAGACTGTGTGCTCAGTGTGCGGGGTTGGAAAGCGGAATTTAACCCTCACTCCGATGAAACTCCAATTTCATTCCTCTTTTTATCTAAATTTGAAAGTGAATCTTTCGTCGTAATGCCCTATCACTCCGTAATATAATTATGATTTTCTTCTCTATCAACCCACTATCACGTATATTTTTCTTATGGTTACGGTTCTCTCTAATTTTCTCTAATTTTTTAAAGGCGAAAATGTCAGACGTTGAATGGTATTACCAGGACTACACGTCCATACACGCGATCGTCGTGTACAGCATTGGAGGGTTCCTCTTCCTTCTCGGGCTGGTATTTCTCTTCATGTGTTCCCGAAAAGGTTCCCATGAGCCGCTGCGGGTGACAAAGGTCATCAACTACAGCCTCTTCTTTATGCTTGAATTTACCATCTTTGCGGGCCGCCTCAACTTCCTGCTGGGTGCATCAGGAAGCTACTCGCCAATGGTGGCTGCGGACAATCAGGATCTGGCGTACACCGGGCCCGCCTACACAGCCTCGACACCCGTCGCGGTACTCGAAGAAAACGGTTGCCATGTTCTGGCGCGAGTCAATTCCGGCAACACGACTCTCTCCGCTGCCCGCTCAAACTTGTGCGAATTCATGTTCGTTGAGGTAGACGCAACTATTTTTGTTGACGGATTCTCGCGTTTCTCCGCCGGACTCGGCATGACCGTCTTTATTCTGCTGGAGGCTACGGTGTGCATTGGATGGCTCTATGTGGCTGATCGCCATCGTAACAATGACAGTCTCTCCTGGAAGAGGCGTCTGCTCGAGTCGCTTGGCTTCCACCTTCTCTTTTTGTGCATTGCGTCGCAGCAGTCGCTCGTACTGATGCCCATTGCCAACATGCAGGTAGAAAGCATTTGTGTTTAATCTTGTGGAAAATTAAGAAAAGGCATTATCCGCCACACTCTCCTCTTTTTAGGCAAATAAATACTGTTACAACTTTGCCATGCCAACTGGTCTGTCCCTCCAAAAGGGAGTCTGTTTGCACCGCTGGGCAACATACGGTGTTCCTGTCGGTCTCCCGCTGGCTGTTGGGGGGATTGCGGTTACAGTGGCAGTTGTGGGCTCGCAGGCGGCAATTCTTGCCGTTCTCTTCGTAATTCTTGCCCTGTGTGGCATTGGGCTTTTTTCTATTTGGCTGTTTGCCGGCATGGGCTATGGAGTGTGGATACATTTCACGACGTTCTACCAGCAGATTGTCTTTCTCGTTTCGGAACTCGCGGCACCTGCCACATTCACAATCACCGACGTCATTCTCACTGTCCTCAATATTGGGGGATTCATGTCCGACTCTACGTTTGTGTAAACTCACTCGAGAGAGGTTTCTGAAAATCCAGTCAAAGAAGGTTGTGAGGAACGTGAGAGAGTAAAGGTTCAATACAGGGCGTTTATGGCATATTAATGTTCTTTTAAACTGGCAAATTCACGAAGGACGCCACTCGCGTACATCCCAGCCGCAACATTCTTCTGTACCACACAATGAGCAGAGCGACTTTACTTACTCCGTTGTGCAAAATAAGAGTCCGGCATGTTCAGAAAGATGTAGTTTTGTGTGGGTCTCAGAATGCATAACGCCGACACGCTCTTTGCCGACATCTAGGGCTATTTCGCAAGCTGTCGTTTCTTTTATAGGTACATTGAGGCCTGATAAAGCCTTAAGAAGAGAGTGCAGCGAGTTTCCTGAACACTCATATTTGACGGGTTAAGGTTAGGGTTAAGGTGCCGTCTGTAGTACGTCCAGGGCGCGCTCTATAGCACTAACCCCAAACGCAGTGCACGAAAACACTACAGGCAGGCTTTCAAGAATGGTTGGAGGATGCGACACAGGATGGTGCGAATGCGCAGGTTGCACTGTGGCTTGTGCCGTTTCAAGTGATGCGTCCATCGGTTCTTGTGTCAGGCATGTGGCCACAAGCGGTGCTGGAGCGTTTCAGTGAGAGTGAGCGTGTTCGTCTGAAGAAGATGGCGTCAAATGTTGTGAAAGACATGGTGACGTGGTATGAGA
>CALSCP010002292.1:3974-32647 GCA_943704425.1 Ministeria vibrans ATCC 50519
CTCACCTCTCTCTCCACCCTACTCACACGCGTGCTGGTGCAGGCCCTTGAAATGCACGACCTGTCAGCGCCCACAGTCCTGCTTGGCAACCATTTCAAGGCCTTTTCTAAGATCAAGGTGGAGAGCCACCACTACAAGGCACCCAATCTGCCCATCAAATTTAAAGTCAAGTTCTACTGTCCAGAGGTACGAGCGTTCATATGTACATACTCATTTTAAAACGCGGGGAACTATTAGGTCTTTCGGGAACTGCGAGAGCGATTTGGTGTGAGCGACGAGCAGTACGTCGAATCGCTGTGCGATGAAACACTCGAGTTGAATCAAGTACGAGAAAGAGGGATCAAAGCCAAAATGCTCATTATGCTCTCTCTCTCTCTCTCTCTCTCTCTCTCTCTCTCTCTATCACTTTGTTTCTTTCTCCCTCCTCTCTCTATCACTTTGTTTCTTTCTTCCTCCTCTCTCTATCACTTTGTTTCTTTCTCCCTCCTCTCTCTATCACTTTGTTTCTTTCTCCCTCCTCTCTCTATCATTTTGTTTCTTTCTCCCTCCTCTCTCTATCATTTTGTTTCTTTCTCCCTCCTCTCTCTCTTTCTCTCTCTCTTTTTTTTTTTGGTGTGTGTGCGTAGGACCACAAAGACGCGGGACGATCGGGCGCCACCTTCTACGAAACGGGTGACGGTCTGTTGGTGTTGAAGAGCATGAAGAAGCTTGAGGTGGCGCAGATGCATATGATTCTGCCGGCGTACCACAAGTACATTGTGGAGCAGGGTGGAGCGACGCTTCTGCCTCAGTTTATGGGGATGTACCGGCTGACGGTGGACGACAAGGAGACTTACATGCTCACCATGCGCAATGTGGTGAGTGCGACGCTGGCCATTGACGAGCGCTACGATCTCAAGGGGAGTCTGCTCAAGCGCACTGCTGACGAGAAGGAGCTGCAGAAGGAGACACCAACATTCAAGGACAACGACTTTCGCGCCGCAAATCGTCTGTTGCATCTGAGCGACGCGTCCACGAAAGCGGTGATCGAGCGTGTGGAGCGCGACACGGACTTCCTAGCGTCGCTGCGGCTTATGGACTACTCGTTCCTCGTCGGCATCCATGTGTGCGACGAGAACCCCGACGACCCCACCGACAACGAGGAAAGCATCCAGCGTGCCATTACCGACGACATTTACGCCATTCCTTCGCGCCTCGTCGACCACCCTGAGATATACTACCTCGGCATCATTGACATCCTGACACCCTACGATGCAGGCAAGCGCGTCGCACACACCGCAAAGACCCTCCGAAATGGCCCTCACGCCGAACCCAGCACAGTCAACCCTGAGCGCTACCGCACCCGCTTCCTTGAATTTATTCGTGCCATTTTCAGTGATGATGAGACGCCCCATCAATGATCACAACCACCGACTCAGAGCGACAGTGTGAGTGTTGAAGGAGAAAAGGAATAGAGAGAGAGAGAGAGGGAGGGAGAGAATTGATTTATTGTATCTATATATAAACGAGGATCCTTTGAATGCGTTATTTGTTAGTGGTCGGCAATGACAAGAGGAGTCCAACGCAGAGCGGACGGGTCGATTTGAGAGTGAGGAGAGGAAGAAGAAGAAGCGGTGGAGGAGAAGTTTGCGCTACGGAGGTCGGAGGGAAGCACGATGACGTGTTTGCCACGCCAGTACTTGATCATTTGGTAGAACTGCAGTGTTGAAATAATGTCGTAGCTGTTGACGCCAGTGGCAGCACTCATGTCTAACGAGGAGACAGTCGGAGAGTGAGCGAGAGGGAGTGTGAGTAAGAGGAACGAGGGCACAGAGAATGAATGTGAAAAGCGAGCGAAGGGCGTGTGTTTGATGTAACAATCATAATAACTATACATTCTCTAACCTTTGATGGAGAGATCAGACGAAGAGTGAGTTTTGAGGTACTCGAGAACAACACTCTTCCAATAAGAGCGATAGCTAATGAGTCCCAAGTCCGACAATGGTTTCTCCGGCGAGCCAATCTTTCCCTCTTTCCGTGACAGTAAGTAGCCTTAAGACCAGACACAATAATAGAGAGAGAGAGAGGGAAGGAGAAGAAGAAGAAAGAGGGGAGAAGAAGAGAGGAGAAAGAAAGAGAGAAAAAAAAACAAGTGTTAAAGAGTGAGTGACAGTCTAACACATGTGCAAAAGGGTACTAAAGTCAATGAGCATTCGACCGTAGCCCTGTCGCATGCACTGCGGCAGTGTCATGATGCACGACAGATTGAAGTGCAAAAAACTGTTCTTTTCCTATAGGGTACAAATATCAACACATGCATACATACACACGTTCTATTGTTTGTACCTTTGAAAAATAACCCACCAAATGACAACCGGTTGAGTCTGCGCGCGTCATCACATAGAACAGAAATGGCTCTACATCGTAGTACAGAGTTTTGTGGTCCAAAAACAGTTTCGCCAACAGACAGAGATTCTGACAGTAAATCTGTGTGCAAAAACAATCAGCTTAAAAAAAGAAAGTAACCAGCTCTTCAAGTGACTCTGCTGACCTTTGCCTTCTTCCCATCCACTTCCCAGAAGGAAATGTTGTTTTTGCGGTAAATCTCATCGCCCGGCGGATGTCGCCATTCGCACTTGCCCTGACGAAACGAAAAAAAGAAAACACACACACGCACGGATGGAAGAGGAGTGAGTGAGTGGGAAGGGGTCTTGACGGACTCTTGTAGTACCATGTGCCGTTGAAGGACCGTGCGGCTTTTCATGTACTTAAGACAGAACTCACATATGTAGAGGGTGCGCTGACGCACGTACTCTTCGGGATAGGGCGACGAGTACCAGGTTTCCACCTCGAACTTGCCAAACTCAATCTTTTGCAGTCGTCGCTCGTTCGTGTCCTCCGCCGTTGCTTCGCCATTCTCCTTCTGCAGCAGCTCGCTCGCACCCGCTTGCGCCTTGCGAAACAGCTGAAGATCTTCGCGACCCGGCTTGAACGTTTCGTTGGCGTCGGTAAGCGTAATCTGTCCGGGATCGTCGAGCAACTCGTTTGTTGTTGACTTTGGCTTTTTGCTACTCGGCCGTTGGACTCGTTCCTGATCGCTGTCGTTGCCTGTGGTCGCTGCGCTTCGTCTCCGTCTCTCGCTGCTCACCACTGATCCCTGCGATGCGCTGGCGGCCGCCGAAGCTGCCGCGGGACTGCGTAACGGTCTTCTTACTAAGGTTCGCTCGACGACTGGGGAAGCAAGAGTGACATTGGCCATTGCTAGAGCCGTTTCCGCCGCGAGTGCAGCCCGTCGGCGTTCCCTGCGCGGTGCCTCCTCCTCGGCGACAGCTGGCTCGTCGTCTGATTCCTCATTGCGCTGTTTTGATTTTGGATTTTCCTTTGTCAGTTTTTTTTTTTTTTTTTTTTTTTTTTTGGTTTTTTACCCTTCGTTTTTTGCTTGGTGTTTTCTTATTGGGCGTTCCAGCAGCACGAGGCATGTTGGAGTGTCGCAAGGTTAATTCAACTAATAATTACTAAATTGATGAGATAATGTCAATGTTTATGTCATTATAACTTTTTTGATTACTATTATAGAGATTTTGGACTAAATGAACCCCTTGACGAAATCCATCTCCCTTACTCACGTGCAGTACATCAGCGGCGACCATGTCGGACGAATTCTTGCTTGGAGTTGTCTCTTTCCTTTCATCATCATCGTTGCGCTGTCAACACTCGTCGCTACCCGTACGCCCTCCTTCCCTCCACGCCCTTGCTCGGCTCCTCCCACACCCGCATTCACACATACGAGGTACTCGTAGGCCGTGAGCTTCGCACCATCAGCCTGCTAGCGGCCCTGCTGGTCGGCGAAGCAATCTGTCTGCTTCTCAAACATGTCATTGATGAGCCAAGACCCGCCGGTTGCCACCTCACGTCGAGCGGCATGCCCTCGTCGCACACCCAGTTCATGTAATGCCCTCCAGCGATCGCTTGTCACCACTCATTGGTCTTATTGTGTGTTTGATATAGGGTGTTTTTCGCATCGTACACCACTCTGTTTCTGTCACAGAATGCCGCCTTTCAATGGGCCACCACTCGCCTCCTTCTCATCGCCGGCAGCATTGTGGCGGCTCTAGCAACCTCATACGCACGCATCTACCTTGGCTACCACACGCCGTGGCAGGTGACGTGCGGTGCGCTGTTGGGCGCAGTGCTTGCTGTCATCCACTACGCCCTCTACGAGCTGCTCGTTTCGCCCGTCGCCGATACCCTTGTGCGCTCTCCACTCGGCCGCTTTCTCATGCTACGCGACTCACGTGACATTCCCAATGTTCTCTGGTTCGAGTATGTCACGTCCCTCAAAGCATCCAAAGACCAACGCCGCAAAAAGTGAAGATGTAATGTACAACACGCACTAATAATTATTTTGTACCAAATCAAGGTGATTGTATCACATGAAAAAACACACAGCATTATGTACACATTACAGTCCATTTTTCGTGCTTTCAGTCTACCAGGGCAGTGAGACTGCGCAGAGTCGCCAAGGCGTTTTGCAAATCTTCAAAATCAGAGCCAGTCAACTGGGCGAGTCGCTCTTCCAATCCCAACGCGACAAGTACAGTGGACACTGCACTGCGACGGCCACCACACTCGGTCAGAAGCACTGTGAGACACTCGACAACCTTTTCACAGAGCACTGTATCGTCGGTGAACGCCAAAAGAGCAGTGAGTGCAGAAAGGCACTCGCGTGTGGTAAACGCGCTGACAAAGTGCTCGTTTTGACGCGCAATCTTCCCCATGAAAAACACACACTTTCGCACTTGTGCCGAACTGCTCGTGGCATCCTGGTGACCTTCAAGAATGTCTTGCAACAACGATATTCCCTACGTCACATAGAGATAGAGAGACACAGGAGAAAGAGCACAGTGGTCGAGAGAAAGCAAAGCAGAGAGGGAAAAACACACACATAGAGAGAGAGAGAGAGAGGAGAAAGAAACAAAGTGATAGAGAAAGAGAGAGAGAGAGAGGAAGAAGAGAGAACAAAGCAATAAAAAATGAGAAAAAGAGGAGACAGAAACGAAGTAGAAGAAGTGACAAAGAGAGAGATAAGAACGAGTAGAGCAAGACAATTTTGGTTACGTGATCTTCCATAAAGGCCTCCTGTGCGCTGGCGTGGCCTCCCAGAATTGCCGACACACACGTGAGGCCCTTGGATCGTACGTCAGCGGACGAATCATTGCGCGTCATGGTCATTATTCGCGAAAGAAGCTCTTTGGTGTACACCTGCGCAAAGAGCTTGTCGTTGTCATGCAGCGCCGTGCTGAGCACCCACAGTGCCCCGGCGCGCACCCCAGCAGCCTCATGTTCAAACAGAGCAACCACAGGGTCGACAAGGCCAAGGTTGGGCATGACTGGGGCGGAAACAAGAGAGCGTGAGAGAATCGTCTCGAAAAGTAAAAAGAAACCCCTCCGCTAACCTGAAGCATTGTCAATATACTCAACTCGACCCAAAAGCGCATCGAGCGCCTCTTCCAATTGGTCGATGGTCGAGTCGGCAGCCATGAAAACAGCCCGACATGCGAGCATTGTCTTCGTGTCGGATTGTTCGTCAATCACCCTCTCCAGAAATGCCTTGTCGGCATCCGAGGGCGCTGCAGCCGACGTACGTCCTTCCGACGACTGACTTAGCGCCCATTGATTCAGCTCTTGAAGGCGTTTCCCGTCCATATTAACACAGAGAATAAAAAAGTGGCGGTGACTAAAAAACTGTGTGTGTGTGTGTGTGTGTGTGAAACTGTGAAACGAAAGACAGCATCAATGCCGCGTTCTTCTCTTTGCCCTCTCCCTGTAGTGCGTGCGTCACTTGTAAAAAAGACGCGGAGAACGCGCATTTTTTCACAAGATTTGCTATTTTGGTCACTTTCAAATTCGAGGAACGGATTATCTCAACCCTCAAATTTCACATTGACACAATCACTCGTCCACGTCAAGTAGAAGCTCTTATTTCAGCTATATTTCGCTACAAGATCGCGTCGTTACTCGTTACTTAGGCTGCTTACCCTTCAAGTAATACACTAAATACAGTAAATGAGCAAGCGAAAGAAGAACAATTTTTGCGGGTGGGAAATTTTTATAGAGTCCTTGGTTATACAAAAATGTGCCACTCATACCCACCTGTGAGGCGTGAGACCGTGGGTCAGACTGTGCCCTCACTAGCCTGTCATGTGACTCAAGCGCCACTCAGTCTTGCGTCACTGCTACGCAATCGTATAAGTCAATTTTAAATTTGCCGCCCAAGAAAAAAATTTGGACACTCCAAGGAAAGCCCAACAGTACCCTACAGAGTACAAACACTGAAACACACATACATAGACCTGTCAGCAGTCAAAAATCAAAATAGACAAGCATGAAAGAGTCTCTTTCAGCGCTGAGGAGCTTATTGAGAATATGATTTTCCCTCCTCTTAAGCCTTGGCCTCTTGGTTCTTGTGGACCTTCTGATCGCCAAGCGATCCGAGTTTCCTTCTGCGGAACCCGTCATTTCACTCATTCGGCATTCCGTTTTAAATTCTAGCAATTTGAGGGTCTCTGGGTCTGACGTGAAGATTAATGAATGAGTCGGGGACGAAAAATGAAAAATCCGATGAAGAATTATATTACAAAAACAGAAGACACTTTTTTTCCTCCACTCTTCTTCACCTCAAACGTAAGAATTCGACGTTGAACCACCTTCGTCTTCTATCGCAACTACCACGTTCCAATCAAACATCAACGCATCGGACGTATTCGTTTACCACGTCTACTTTTGTCATGAGTGAATCTAATTTAGATCATGACGTAAGTTAACCGACCCTCAAATTTTTTTTTGTTTTCACTTTTTTCGTCCCGCTTTTTTAACTGTAGACTGAAATTGTCCCCCATCGTCATATGAAGCACTCAGAGCCATTTTTGACGATTGTCATCATGATTGCGACAGGCGTGTCGCTCTCCAGTCTCCAACTTATCCTAAAATTTGCGTCGACACTGATTTGTGCCCAACACCGCGTTCACATCGTGACCACGTGTGGACACGACGCTGCGCTGAAACGCCTTTTGGAGGACGACTCCAACGCGGCGCTTGCGACGTGTGTGACGGCATCGCAATGGTCGCGAACGCTCTTGCGCAAATCGCTTGCGAATGAGTCGATCCGCCGTACGAAAGGCCCACTTGTGGTCTGCGTGGTGGCGCCGGGCAGCGTGGTCGACGGAGAGACAGCCTTTGACCTGGACTCAGACTGCCGCATGACTGTGCAGACGCTCGAAGCGGATCTCGAGGTGAACAACGCTAGTCCCTTCAAAAAGATTCTTCTACTGGCTCCATTGCTGAGCGTCCACGCAATCGAAAAGCTTCCCATGACACCACTGGTCGAACTGTGTGCTTCTGGAAATTCTATCCCAGTAAATCAGGCGGAGGTGGAGGCGTTTCAAGTGCTAGCCATAGCTCAAGCGGCGCTCGACCAGCAACTGACCGCCTTCACTTCCGTCTGCTGCCAGCTCGACTCTCCTGACTCTTCCGCCTTCTTCTCAAGCTTGGATGCCGTGCACGGAGCAACTCGCTGGACGCTTCTTGGTACAGTGGTTCAAAAGCTCAAGGCATGTCTCCCTCCCACCGCTGTAATCAAGCATGGTCGTCTGAAATGGAGGCCGCACTCCAACGATGGCGAAATCTACCTGTTCAATGCCAAGTACTCGGCAGACCATCTCCTCTCTATGCTTCCCGAGCCTGTTGTCTACTTTTCCGGCAGACACACCGAGCTTGAATCTCTTCATCAGCTCCTTCATGACAGCAACGACTCCACGGCCATTGTAGTCTATGGTCCAGCCGGTGTGGGCAAGAGCACTCTGGCTACGGAGTATGCGCGTCGACAGCACGCGCGCTTTCGCCACATTCTCCTCATCAACGCTTCCACCACGGCCACCCTGACCGAGTCCTACCGTCGCATTGCCTCGTACCTCAATATCAAGTTCACCGCAATCACCAATTTGGCCCTGAAGATCAAGACGTTCCTCGCTAACGACCCGGGCGCCTGGCTTGTGATTGTCGACAATTACAACGCCGAGCTGCGCGAGATTGATGACTTGCTTTCAGTGTCGTCCCGCGACGGTCGCTTTATTTTTACCACGCGCGCCTCGCACATCTCTCCAGCCTGTGCCAACATTGTGCATCCAATGCACCTCCAGTCGCTTCCCGAAGAAGATGCTCTGCAACTGCTCCTCCACCGCTTGCCGGGGCGCCATCCAGATCAATTGGCTGTTCTTGCTGATAGACTCAACGGCATGCCCATTGCCTTGGTTGTTGCCATTGCGTTTCTTCTTTTCAAGCCCGACATTTCCGTTGCCGACTTTCTCGCAAACATTGGTGCCCAGCTTGGTGGCAGTGAGGAAGATGACCGCAACCACGCAGCGTACCTGGTGTGTCTTGCCGAGGCGCGCAACAGCCCCCATGAAAGTGTCATTGTTGATATTCTTTGCATTCTGTGTTGCATCCACTCGTCCAGCGTGCCGACCAACGATCTGGAGTGCACTTTGTTGCGCCGCCGTCACACCCAGGCGGTTCTGGACGCCTCCCTTCGAGTACTCGAGTCACTCTCTCTTGTGGCTTTCAGTGGCGATTGTGTGTCCATGACAGAGGAGGTTCAGGCAACGTGCCGTAAAGCGCTCTTCGACTCCCGCGATGCACGCATTCAGCAGATGTGCGATATTGCCGAGCTGCTCATCGGCATGATTTCATACGACCCGCGAGTGGTCGGCGATGTTCCCCGGTGTGCTCGCGTGGGTGTGCATGCCAGGCATTGCCTTGAGCTTCTGCTTAGGGAAATCAAACAAGACAACACGACGAGCTGCGCAAGTCCGCTCATCAGTTCTTCGTTGGTGGTGAGCCACTGCGTCAAGTTGTGTTGGATGTGGAAGCGCAATGGCAACTTTGAGGAAGCTCTCACCGCTATCGAGTTGGCGCTGCCACTTGTATTCGACAGCCCCGACACCCTCTCGGCAGCCGCTCTTTACGATAGCCGAGCCAGTGTGTACCACGACCTTGGGCGCGTCAACGAAGCCTCTGCCGAGTACCGTCGTGCCCTGAGCATTCGTGAGCAACACTGCACTGTCTCCCAGCGTCCTAGCATTGCAAACACGCTGAACAACCTAGGCAATGTGTTGGGTTCACTTGGGCAGCTTGATGAGGCCATTGGTCTCTTTGAAAGGGCACTCAACATCTACCGCGTCGCTCGAACCACCACCACCACCACCACTACGACCGCCACAACGACAACCCTCGACCCTCATTCCTCCTCTGATTATGTCACCTCGCTGCCGCTCAGTACCTCCGAAGGCGATGTTCTTAACAACCTGGCCAACATTTACGACAAGAAAGGTACGTCTCACCTCAAAGAATGCGCCGGTTATTCTCTTCAACCTTCCATACCATTATTATTATTATTATTATTATTATTATTATTATTATTATTATTATTGTTGTTGTTGTTGTTGTTGTTGTTATTATTATTATTATTATTATTATTATTATTATCCTCAATTTAATGGTATTCTTGTATTTTTTCTTCTTTTTCTTCTATTATTATTATTATTATTATTGTTGTTGTTGTTGTTATTGTTATTATTATTATTATCCTTAATTTAATGTTATTCTTGTATTTTTTTCTTCTACTTCTTCTAATATTATTATTGTTATTATTATTATTGTTATTATTATATTTTACTGTAGGAATGGCCGATGAAGCGATTGCCAGGTATAACGAGAGCCTCAAGATCCGCCGTCGCAATCTGGGTGAGTCGCATCCGTCGGTGGGCCAAACATTGAACAACCTTGGGATTGTGCTGAGCAATGCTGGTCGGTACAGCGAGGCTCTGGAGCTTCTGAACGAGGCCCTGTTGATTCGTGAAGTGGCGTTAGGTGATTCACACCCGGCCACGGGTCAGACGCACAACAATCTTGCGAATGTGTACAGTCACTTGGAAGACTATGAACGCGCGATGGAGCACTACGAAGTGTCGCTTGAGATTGCTCAGAATGCGCTTGGAGAGAGCCACCCGACCACCGCATCGACCCTAAACAATCTGGCGAATGTGCAGAAGAAACAAGGAAAGCTGACGGAGGCCCTTGAGAATTACGATCGTGCCCTGAAAATCAGCGAGATCACTCTTGGCGTGAATCACCCATCGACGGCTGGTATGCTCAACAACAAGGCGATGGT
Organism: Ministeria vibrans ATCC 50519; assembly: GCA_943704425.1. NCBI lineage: Eukaryota > Filasterea > Ministeriida > Ministeriidae > Ministeria > Ministeria vibrans. The sequence continues at coordinate 14,182 of CALSCP010002292.1, forward strand.
CTACAGCGAGCGCCGCGAGTACGCCCTTGCGCTTGACCATTACAATCGAGCTCTTGAAATCAAGTTGGACAAGCTTGGCGAGTACCATCCTTCCACGAGTGACACCCTCAATAACATTGCCATTGTGCTGCGCAACCAACGAAAGTACGACGACGCCCTGACCCTCTACTCTCGTTCGCTCGTCATCAACACACGTACGTTGGGTTTTGACCATCCGACTACCGGCGCGACTCTCCTTAACATGGCAACAACCTATCGCTACCAAAAACAATACGATCTCGCCATTGGCAACTACGAGAAGGCGCTCGCCATCTTCAAGGCGTCCCTTGGAGAAGGCCATCCGCACACTCGGCTGGCACTGTCACTGCTCCAGAAGACGCGGGATGAGAAAAAACGCTCTTGAACCATAATTAGAAAAAGAGTTTTTTTATTATTATAATTATAATATCATGATTATATTATTTTGTTTTAATATGGCTCGTGGAATGTGATAATTACAATACAGTTAAAATCATAAACATAATAATAATAATAATAATAATAATAATAATAATTTAAAATCAGAATAATAATAACACCAATATAATACTAAAATTAATCATAATATCAATACGTCGTATTTGCGTATTGTTACATAAACGCCAAAGGATTGGCACGAGGACGAATGGTGGGACGTCTGAGGTCAACGGAGGGATGAGAGGCCAAAGCAGTCGACTCGCCATACGTGTGGTTCTCCTCAATAGACTCGAGCTGTTGGCGCAGATTCATGAGCTCAATAAGGTCGCCCCAGCGATCGGGGGCACCTGTGACGGAGCCGGGAACGTGGCCTCCCTCGTGAGGGTACATGGGACGATGAATACGATGGTGTTGGTCCTGGTGGTCGGGTTGCGACATTATGCTGGACGGAGCGAGCATTCGACGCACGCGAGACCAGCCAGTGGCTGAATCTGGCACGACCACAGGTGGCTCCTCCATCGCTCTTCTTCTCTTTTCCGCTCGTGCGTCAGCCGCCTCGTCTTCATGGCCATCCTCATCGTCCATCAGTTGTACCTCTGTAGGCGTTTCAAAGTCACGCGTGCGGACATGCGACACACGCTCGGTCATTTCAGTCACATTTGTCACTTGCGATGCCTTGTCACACCCAACGTCATCATCGGCATCCACCTTCGCTTCATCTGCGTCTGAGCCTAAGCCTGAGCCCGAGCCAGCGTCGTCGTCATCATTATCATGACCATCGTCGTCTGTGTCTGCGTTGTCAACATTGCCGTCGTCATCATCGTCGACGTCTACATTGCCTGCGCCGACCCACATCGAATCGCGTTGACGCATTGCACGTGCAGCGCTTGCATCCGACTCGCTCTCCTCAGCAAGCATTCCAATGTCGGAACGCTGTGCGGTCTTGTTGCTCGAGGATGTACCGCCGTAGTCGGGTGGACGTGTCGAAAGGGTCGTCATGTTGCTGACGGGGCGCGACACGGACGCACCCGACGAGAACAAGTTGATATGACGCGATACGTTGTCCTGATCGTCCTGATGCTGCTGGGACGGAACGGGTGACTGAGCCATATCACGGCTGTTGGTGAAAAATGCGTCTGCCTTGGTCCTCTTGCGGCGAGGATGTTTGGCAGATTCCACTCCGGCGCGTTCCATCCACTTGCGCGCGGCGTGAATCCGCAGGTTGCCGTCGTGCGACGCATCGGCCATTTTGCGACGTCGATGCACGGAATGGCCTGACGTGAGGGACATGGGCGCGGTGGCGACCGAAGTAGACGCCAAGCTGCCACGTGAGCTCGTGGATGTGACCGAACTCGGTCGCGACGAGCGAGCACTCCTAACGGCTGCGGCTGCTGCGCTGGCGTGGCGTGTGCTACTGACAGGGGAACCTATGGTAAGAGAGCGATCGCGTGCATGTGCCTTGTGGTGCCGCTCAAACTCAGTCACGGTGCTGGGTGCGGTCACTTGGACTGTAGCGCGACGTTCCGGTGAGGGAGAGAGCGTTGGTGTGTGCTGGCGCTTTTCGTTCAAGAGCATTTTGATGGCGTCCGACGCTTGCTTGAGTGCTGCATGGGCACTCTCTTCAAGCTCCATCTCATGCACGCCGCGCTGTTGGAGCTCGGGTGATTCGGGGCGACGCTGATGTTGATGATGATGATGGTGATGGTGATGCGGTTGTTGTTTAAGGAGATGGTGCGCAGGCGGGATGGCAGCGGTGCTGTGTGAGAGAGAGGTGAACTCGGTGCGCGCCCCGTCGTCCACCTCCCGTGTGTTGTAGTCGTCGTCAGCGTGATTTTTCATTGCGCTGTACGCTGTGGTGACATGCTGGTGAGGAGGGTGATGATTCGCATGTGCGGGTCCATCGAGATGCAACGACATGTTGTAGTTTCGCCCGTGCTGCCCTGCATGACCGCTCGGCACAATGATTTGCCCGCCGGCTGTGATAAGCGGACCTGAATTGCGCGCAGTGCGCACTCCCTTAACCGTCGAGACGGTGTCCACGGTAGTCCATGCGCCGTTACCGTCCAGACACTCGCGACACTCGGCTGCGTCGTCCATCGACAGTTCAATTCCCGTGCCAAAAAGATCCTCTTCCTCCTTGATCGCATAGTTGAATTGCAGCACAACGACCAAATCAATGACCACCAGTGTCCCTTGGATGAGCAAACAGTAACCCAAAATGCTCACGGGGGTCAGCGATGTGTACGCCAGCGGCAACAGCGCCACAGCAATGGCACACGCAATGCGGAAGACAAGCAGAAAACGGTTTTCGCTGACCTTCATATGGTGCAACTGACGCAACCACAAGAGAGTCCCAATGGACACTGCAAGTGGGGCGCACAGTGACCATGCGTCCTTGACCGACTAGAAGGGGAGATGCGACGGGTGAACAAAGGAATGAAGAGATCCCGTTTTTCATATTAGTGTACCAATGGATCGTCCGCGTGAACGAGAAGGAGTTTGAGGGAAATTCCAACGAGCAACAGTGAGGCGGAGAGGATTCTATATAGAGAACAGTTTAAACGCCAAACATCATTCGACGGCTGAATCTGCTGAGAGTCTCGTACAAGTGAAGATAGACGTAAAGACGACCGTGGCTCATGCGCAAGGCGTGGAGTTCGGCATGAAAGGGCTGTGCGTCAAAGTAGCTGAGGTAGAGAGCGACGACCAGGAGGATGCCAAGGTAGTCGATGAGGTAGTGGTCAAGCTCACGCGTGCCGGAGAGCTGTGTGGCGAGTAGTGAGATGATGGATTCGCCGAGGATAAGCATGATGAAGAGGCCGTGGCGCTCGGCGAGATGTTCGACGTGCACTGGCAAACGCTGATGTTTGGGCAAGAATGACGCTTTGAGGTGAAAGGCAATTTCAATGACAATGGCAAAGGCCAAAAGGATGCCTGCGGCCAGATCGGATGCAATGACAGTCGCAACAATGGCAAGAATGACAGAGATGATCAGGCCCGCCAGTTGAATGAGGGTGGCGAGACGCACACGATGAATCCAGACGACGACAAAGATGTACTGCAGAATGAGACCGGCACGCGTGATGAGAAAGCCAATACAGAAGCCTCGGTGGAGAGAGAGGCCGTCGTGGCGAGTCGAGTCGGTGTCGATGTTGACGGCCATGGTCGCCACTCCGATCGTCTGGATGAGAAAGTACAAGTGCGTATGGACTATGTCGTCGCAGTAGAAGCGCGTCACGTAGTGCGTGAAGCTGGTCCACACTTGCCAAAAGGCAGCAAACAGTAGAAAGTAGACGCCATAGCCTTCCCACGTCTGTTCGCTTTTGATATAGTTTCCTACACAATTGTTTTTGGTTTTCAATCAATTGACGGAAGAAAAGCAAAGGAGACACGATTCGATTGAAGACAAGCACCGTGTGCATTGGAAATGCACTTGGGCGGAGGACAGAAGAGAGAGAGAAGGCGAGAGCTCTGTCGTTCGGCCGAAAAGCAGAATGGTTATTTTATTTATTTTTTTGAAAGTGACAAACGACTGTAAAAGTTGCAATTAAGAAGAATTTGTGACGGGTAGGCGAGTGGAAAGCAATGCAGGTGATGCAATCGAGGGAAGAAACTCACCAAATTGGAGGGCTACGGCGACAAATATTAGATCGTAGAACAGCTCAAACCACTGCGCCTGGCGGTGGCCCTGCTCATCGTCCCAGTCCTGCAGTGGAGTTGGAGGCTCCCAGAACACCTTACGACTCATACCAAGAGAGACACGGTCGCAGCGAGCAAAATCTCTGGCGTCAAATGACAAGTCAAACTGTCAAAGTGAAAGGGATCTCAAAAATAATTTTTGACTTTGACTCACTTTTTAAACTAATAATTTTCAAAATATTTTCCCTTGTTCGGACGTGATGGCATCTGCACACGTCACTCTCAAGGTCCACCAGCATGTGCCGGGGACGGTTGTCTCCAAAAGTCTGGACTATCCAGGAGATCTTCAACTCGAAGGAGTTTGTCAGGACATTCGAAACAGACTCAAAGCAAGCTATCCCAACCTCAACTTTGGCGTAAGTCATTTCCCTACCCCCTCCCCTCCTCTCCTTTCCTGCCATGCAACTCCCGAAAGAATCCCAATTAAGAATTCGGATTTTTTTTTATCTGCTTTCTCTCTCGCTCTCTCGCTCTTTCTCTCTCTATCCCTGACGCACCGGTCAATTGGCAACTCTTGTACCCGCCTCCACCCACATCTCTGTGGCCCGTTTGGATGTGTTATCGCTCTGTGTCTGTGACTTTCGTTGCGTGTGACGGCAAGATGACATCACCGTTTAACAATGGGGCTTTTTGCAGGATTTTGCGCTCTTCTATGGGGCGCAGTCGATGTGGCTGGATGTGCAGAAGACGCTTGACTTCTACGACATCAAGACGGGCGAGGCGGTAAGGCGACGTGGCTCGTGGTAGCGTCTGTGCAGTACCGCTCATCTCTCTCTCTCTCTCTCTCTCTCTCTCTCTCTCTCTCTCGTGCGCCTCAGGTCGAGTTTAAGAACAAGTTCCGCCCCATGAAGATCCTCTTTCCCAACGAAACCATCAAGACGCTGCTTCTCGACGAATCGTTGTCTGTCAATTTGCTGGTAAGTGATCATCATTCATTTTTTTAGCTTACTTTTATGGTGTTGTGTCTTGTTTAGGTTCAATCCATCTGCGAACACATCTCCTTGTCAAATCCCGAAGAGCTGAGTCTTGTTGCCGACTTTGACGACGTAAGCAACCACGAGGGAAAAACAAAATGACGTGTAGTGACACATTTTGTGTGTGCAGGATCTGACCAAACGATTGACACCCACAACGCGACGAAAGCAGACGACGGGAAAGTACGCTTCTCAAGGATGTTGCACACATACATACACATACACCAGTATATTTGTGCTAAGACCATGTTTTATTACGATCTGTACAGACGCGGCGCCTTGCAGCAGTGTCCCGAGGACGACTTTGGCGAGATGGAGGGCGATCGCAAGATGAAGGGGGACGCGACGCTGAGCAAGGCGCAGTACACGAAGCTGCAAGAGCGACTGAACGAGCCACAGCGCAAAGCACTGCTGAAGCGACAAGCATCGGCGGGGTCACTGCCAACCGCATCGGGACTGACCAACCTGCGGGTGAACGAACCGTGGCTCGACCCGAACAAAAGCCTTGTCGAGCAAGGGCTGCGCGAGAACGACGTGGTGCTCCTTAAGTACCGCTTCTTCTGCAAGCTCAACCTGTCGCGCAAGGACCACGTGCGACTGGACATGCTCTTCTGGCACGCCCGCTCAACATACCTGGCCGGCGAGTGCATTCTCACGCCCCGCTCCACCGCTAAATTCATCGCCCTGTTGCTCCAATTTATGTTTGGCGACTACGACCCGAAAAAACACACGGTCAACTTCTTCACGCAGTCCAAGCACACGCTGTGCCCTAAGAGACTTCGCATCAAGCCCATTCTCAACCGCATCATTGCCGAATACGAGCAGCTCCGACGTATGGAGGACCTTGACATCAAGTACTGCTTTGTGCGTCTGTGGACTCAGCTTGACTCGTTTGGACTTGGTATGATCACAATGACTGTGAATCATTATTATAATTAACTTTTTTTTTGTATTATTGTTGTTGTTATTATTGTTGTTGTCATCTAGAGCTGTTCACTTGTCTTGCGAAACACACGGGGCAAAAGGGATTATTTGCCGTGGGTCATAACCGCATCATCTTTGTCACGGTTGCCGACGAATTGCCGGCCATTTTCTATCTAGAAGAGCTGCGCAAGTGGATGGTGGACACGCTCACAGACACTATTACCATTGTGTTTACAACGCGACAGCTCAAGCTCACTTTCCCCGATCTCACACGCGTCGTCTGCGACTGTCTCCAGGTAAGCAACCTCACATTGCGTGTGATTTTGTGTGCACTAACGTATTCTATTATTTATTATCAATTATTATCCATTTGTCTTGTGTATGTGTGTGTGCATAGGGCAACGTTGAGATCATCACTCTACACCGTGCGATTGACGAGGCCGCAGGACCTACCACGCACGAGAAGTACGAGGAGGAGCTGTGGGACAGCACAGCGCAGTTTGAGACGACAGAGCAGGTCAAAGAGTACAGTTCACAGATGCGACGCGATGTGCCTCGCGATTTTCAAAAGATGGCCTTCAAGTAAGAATAAGAAATAATTGAAGACGAATGTCACTGAGCCTGTGCTGTGTGTTTGTGTGTGTGTGTGTGTGTGTTTGTGTGTGTGTTTGTGTGTGTGTGTGTGTGTGTGTGTGTGTGTGTGTGTATGTGTGTTTGTTTAGGTCTGTTCAAAATCAGTTGTACTGGGAAGATCGAATCAATGTGGAGAATCCATTGTGGGATGGCGAAGAATGGGACATTGAAGGAGGAGGTAAGTGCACAACAAGACGGACTGTACATTGTGAGAGGGTATAGTAACATAATGCTCATATTAATAATTAAATTACTCTTATTATCAATGTAGCGAAAGACGCGAGTGACGAGTCGGGCACAGTTGCAATGGGCAAACCGGGATGGGATAATCCGCTGTTTGAGAACGAAGACACCGAGTTGGATGATTTGGTGTTTGATTTTGTGAACGATGGAAAGACGGGAGAAGAAGTAAGAACGAGAGAGGGAGAGAGAGAGAGAGGTAGAGCCTTTTTTTTCGAATCTGGTTCTATCCACTTGACCTTGTCGCCGTTCATCCATCTTCCAACCCTTACCTGACCCCACTTTTTCCCCTCACCCACACTCATGCCCTCTTCTCTGACTTGCACCAACTCCCCTCTTTTTTTCCCCACCCCACCCACTGCCCAGAATGTGAGCGAAGGGCGCAAGTGTAAAGTGCGGACGGCATACGAGGCAGTCGCGGGTGGATTACTCTCGCTCTTTGTCGGGGAAGTCCTTGAAATTGTCTCGGACTTTAGCGACACCTATTGGGAGTGCAAGAACAGAAAGGGCACTGTAGGGAAGGTCTCAAAGGCCTTTGTGGATCTAATCGACTGACCGTTCTGTGTGCGTGTTGTGTGTGAGTGAGAGAGTGTCATCATTTAATGAGAGTAAAATGAACCCTTATTATTTTATTTTATTTGAAACCTCAGTTAGAGTGTGATTTATTTATTTTGGTACTATCGTTTTTTCTGACAAAGATACATTGGACGATCAAACGCTATAAAAAATAAAAATAAAAACATATTTTCGTGGTATAAAAAACACAGAATTTGGATTGGAGCACAGTACCTTTTTCGTTTTGAGGAGTGATTGATTCAGCGCTGATAAAACCGACTTCGGGAGAGCATAAAAGCGCAGGAAATGCCTGAGGGTACAGTCGGATCTCGTTGAAGTTGCGCGCAAAGGTCTCGTTGAGGTCTATAATGTGATATTATTGTGAGAGTCATTAGAGAAATAATTAAGACAATATTGTGCTGCAGAGCAACCAAGTCAAATACACACGCAACTCACATTCACACACAGACAAACAAACACAGAAAACACACCCAATTACACAGATACTCATAGGCAACCAATCGAATTGCACACACACAGACAGATTCAGAGAAAATGTGAGGGTGACAGACACGCTACTTTCGTACTCTTCTTCTTCTTGTACGAGGCCCATCCCTGCGGCTCCAGCACAAGCACTCCTCCCGGTCGCAAGTGTGCATACAAAATCCGGAATAGCCGTCTAAAATAAACCAGTTCAATCAGTGTGAATTGTATCAAACGTCATCGTGACAAACAATAATAATATTATTATTATAATAATAATAATCATTGACGAGTTTGTGCCTACTTCAGTCCGTCGTCTCCATAGTTCAAATGAATCCATTTCGTGACACTCATACTATAAAATAATGTCGTTCAAAAGTGAGTCACTTTGTGGGGTCTCAACAATTTTAACGGTCAATTTAATAATTCAGTGTACCAGAACACAATGTCAAAAGTGGAGTTGAACGGGAGGGAACCCTCGGGTAAAGTCATTACATTACACGTTGCAAATGTAATGTTGTGTGGAAATGCTAAAAAGTGTACATATAGATAATGTGTGTGAGAGGAGAAAAAAACAAAGCAATAGAGAGAGAGAGAAAAGAAAGAGTTAAATTTGCGCGTGCGCGTAGGGGGGGTGTGTCTGTGTGTCTACCTTTGATGGATTTCGCTTGTCGACGGATTTCTGTTGCGTGCGGGCGAGTGATGGGGAGAGCACCTTGGCAGAGAGGAAATGAAATGGGGAAGGGACGGGGGGCAGCAGCAGCAGCAGAAGAAGATGTAGTGGTGGTGGAGGGGGTGCGCTCAAGACCGCCTATGCATTTAGGGTAAGGGTTAGGGTTGTTACATTCGAGCTGTGGTTGTCATAAGAGTTAGGGTTGTCATAAGGGTTACGCATGAAATAGTTTGCATTTGTCAGCCGTTGCCATGTGATCGTACCAAGTGAGAACTGGAAAGCGAGTGTTCGGTCTGCCTGCGCAATCAGTGACTCGTCCAAATCAATCCCGTGCATCGAGCCCAGTCCCAAATGCTTTGCTACAATTCTCAAGTCAGTATGCCCTCAAGAGTAAAAGATGGAGAGAGACTAAACATCAGGGTATGCGTACTTGTGGCAATGGCAAATTCACCCGCGTTACAGCCCACATCAAAGCAATGTTTTCCAGTCCACTCCATCCGTGCTTTCAACTGTACAATTCTGCAGAGGAGGGGAAAAAAAAATAACAGAGACACGACACACCTTTTAGTGTTAGCGACGTGCATGCTGCACATGCTTGTGCGCTCAGTGATACCTTGGATCCATCGTGTGGTGGGGCGTGCGATAGCCGTAGTAGCGAGGGTAGTTTCCGTAGACGTACTGTCGCTCGGTGAGCCGTTCTCTTCTCGAGCGTGACATGGCAGGGACCGGAGCGACCGTTGAGGCAACGCGGTGCGACGCGGCGCCTGTGGCTGCAGCCGACTTTGCGGCTGCGGCCGAGGCGGTGCTTTCGGCGGTGGTCGTTGACGCGACGAATGTTGGCGATGCGAGGTTGAAGCTGTCGGTGGGCGTTGCGGTCCAGGTGGCCGCTGCCGGGGGCGTCGGCGCGCACGTGGGCGTCCCCGCACCCTGGTCGAAGCCACCAAGGATGTTGATGGCCTCGCCTGCCGCGTGTTCGCGCTCTCGTCGTCGCTTTTCTCGTTCGCGCGCTCGCCGTTCTTCAATTTGCCGCCCAACTTCGAGCAGTTCGGCATTCTTCCCAACCGCATTGGCAACGCCTCGCCGCGCGTCGGTCAGAGGCTCGTCCGCTACGACGGGCAGTGGGTCCTTCTGAGGAGCGCGTTTCGCACTGGCTCGTTTCGCCGCTGACGTTGTCGACGAGGGAGCTTCACTGCTCTCCTCCACCGACTCTCGTCGTCGTTTCGATCGCGGCATCCAACGAACAAGTCACTGATACAACTAAGATCAAACGTGAAATGTGAAGAAATAAGTTGATTTAGTTGAAGAACTCAGAGGAAAAATTTTTCAAGGCTGATCAGAGAAATTAGATAAAACGATCTGATGCGTCGCCGTGCCCCTCGCCCGGGCGGCTTGGGTCCGCATACACACGATATGGACGATGATGTGTCTGGCGAGCTTGCGGGTGCTCAAGGTAGGGCAGGCGCTCGCTGACGTGTGAGTTTGGAGTGAGTGAGTGGGTTGATTGATCGTGTTTGGTTTGTTTTGCGTAGCGCTGCTCAATTCGGTCGATCAGGATCTGCGGCAGCAAATCGACCACGTGAGACAAACGTATGTGCACCACTTCCCAGAGCTTTCGACGCTCGTTACGACTCCGCTTCTGTACGTTCGAGCGGTTTTGCTCATCCGGTCGCGTCAAGAATGCCCAACGGCCGCTGCACGGCTCTCTGCGTTCCTCCCGCGCGACACTACCGATCGCATTATTGCTGCGGCCCACTCGAGTGCTGGTGCACAGGTAAAGGACGAGGGATACTCTCCTTCCAGTGTTTCTAACGCAAAACACCCATTTTTCGTTTGTTTTTGGTCAGTTTACCGACGAACAATTGAACGAAGTGACAGCGTTCTGCGAGCTGGCCTTGCGGCTCGACGAGGAGCGTATTGAACTGATCAAAACGATCCATCGCATTGAAAACGTCGCGTCGTCCTCGCGATTCTCTCGTCAGGCGCGCGTCTACGTCTCCGCGCTCTTGACCTGCTTCATTTGCTTGGGCGTGCTTGCCGGTGGCTACACGCTCCTGACGCGCTGGCAGACTACAGTGGCCAAGCGATACAGCAGCAGCAGCAGTAGCACAGATGCAAGCCGTCCAATGGCGCTTCAGGGTGGTGTTGCTGCAGCCGCTGTAGCCTCAGCTGCACCTACGGAGTCTTCAGTCAGGCTTGAACTTGAGACGGCGGTGCGCGAATTATTCGCGCTCGAGCCACCATACATTGTATTTAATGCGCGTGTGTACACCATGTCCACACGCGAAGAGCAGTTGCCCGTGGACTCGTTTGCCGTGCTGACTGACGGCCGATTTGGCACAGTGGGCGAACTCCAGGATGTGCTGGCGGCGCACGGTGACATTGTGGTGCGTGTCGATGGACAAGGACTCACTGTGGTCCCTGGACTCATTGACGCTCATACGCACATGGTTGCCCAGGGACGTCTCTTGGGCATGGCTGACCTGCGGGGTTGCGACGGCGTTGAGTGCGTGGTGGAACGACTGCTCAGGAGCGCAGCAAGTGAGGAGGCAGAGGGAGGAGCACTCTGGTTGGAAGGATTCGGTTGGGACCAGAACGAATGGAGTGCCTTTGAACACGGCGAGTTTCCCACGCGCGAACACCTTGATGCTGCGTTTCCCACACGACCCGTTTGGCTGACGCGTGTCGACGCCCATGCGGCCTGGGCCAATACAGCCGCACTTGAGCGTGTGCGCTCGCTCGCTCTTGCCAATTCTTCTGTGGACCCATTCGCTGCATCGCTAACATTGACTGGTGGATCTGTTGTGCGCAATTCGAAGACGGGTGAGCCGACGGGCATTTTTGTCGACAATGCAATGGAATTGGTCTCAAAACATGTACCAAAAGCCACTCGGACGGAAAAGAAGGTTGGAAGAGATTTACTATTCCTATTATTTAAAATAATTATTATTAATTAATAGTAATAATAATAATAATAATAATTTATTTTTATTTCGGTTTGGACCTTTTTAGAACGCACTTCTTCGAGCGATCCACGAAAGCCGCACGCGAGGCCTCACTGGCGTGCACGATGCGGGAGTGCCTGATGAAGACCTAGAGCTGTACCGTGAACTGGCAGATGAAGGGTCATTGGATGTGCGAGTGAATGCGATGATTGCGTGTCCTGGCGGCGTCACTGAGATTGTGTCGTGTGTGCGTGGACGGGAACCAATGGATTTGTATCGCAATCGATTGACGGTGCGCTCTGTGAAGTATATGATGGACGGGGCACTGGGCAGTTGGGGCGCGGCTATGCTGGAACCGTACAGTGATCGCGCAGCGTCGCGAGGGAGTCTGATGGTGGCGAGTGAGACGGACGAACAAGTGCGCGATGCGCTTTCCACGGTCGTCTCCGACTGGCTCGCACACGGGTTTCAGGTGGCAGTGCATGCGATTGGAGATCGTGCCAATCGGGTCGTTTTGGATGCATACGAGGTGGCACTGCGCCAGGCGAACGAGACGGACCCGTCGCGCGACCACCGACTGCGCATTGAACACGCACAGATTGTTGCACCAAAGGATCTCCCGCGGTTTGGTCAGTTGGGCCTGCTTGCGTCAATGCAGCCAACACATGCGACAGCTGACAGTGCGTATGCGACGCAGCGACTGGGCAGCGAACGTCTTACGGGCGCGTATGCGTGGCGGGCTCTCTGGCGCACCACCCGCGCATTGCCTCTCGGCTCCGACTTTCCCGTCTCGCCCGTCTCACCCTTCCTCGGTCTCCAGGCGGCGACCACTCCCGCTCTCACACACCGCCTTACTCTATGGCAAGCGCTCCGCGGGTTTACTGCTGACGCTGCATTCGCCTCCTTTCACGAACACTCTCTGGGCCACATTGGGCCCTCTGCCTGCGCTGACTTCCTCGTGCTCCCCAGCGACCCGTTCGCCCTCACCGCTGCCGGTCTCGGCTCACTCCGTCCACTCCTATCCTTTCTTGACGGTCGTCCGTACACTCGCACACTGCCCAAACACGTCACTCCGTAAAATAGAGAGAGAGAGAGAGAGAGAGAGAGAGAGAGAGAGAGAGAGAGAGAGAGAGAGAGAGAGAGAGACAGAGAGAGACAGAGAGAGACAGAGAGAGAGAGAGAAGAAGAAGAAGAAGAAGAAGAAGAAAGAAACAAAGTGATAGAGAAAGAGAGAGAGAGAGAGAGAGAGAGAGAGAAGAAGAAGAAGAAAGAAACAAAGTGATAGAGAGAGAAGAAAGAAACAAAGTGAGAGAGAGAGAGAGAGAGAGAGAGAGAGAGAGTGAGAAAAGTGAAATATTGTGATGGGAGTATGGCTTTTTATGGCAACCTGTCCAGACACCACTAAGCAAGTGGCAGCATTGATTGCCGCATATGTAGTTGGAGACTAAAAACCAAACAATCAAATACACACCCACAGGTTGTACAAAGTCAGTAACAGAAAATGCACGAATAGACGTGAGAGAAGCGGGAGACCTGTGCGAATGCATTGAAGTAGTCGTCGGCGGCTGCACAGAGGACACTCTCATTGGTCATGCCCGACGCGACAAACTCGTCTTTACGGATGCGGCCCCGCGCACACAGCAGTCCCGACGTGTCTACATACGCATTGGCACTCGTCTGTTCCTCAATGACTTTCAGTGCCTGTCGAAAATGAAGGTAGAATTAATGTGAATGACTTATTATGATGCGTTGAAGTACTCGTTCTCTGTCCGAGCCCACATTGCGACGGTTGAGAGCAAAGACAAAAAGCTCGGCGACACCCACGGTAAGTAGCTTGGCGTTGACGGCAAGAGAGGCGTCAACAAGGTCGATCATGCCAGAGTGGTCGCGAAGGTCGCGGAAGCGCAGGAGAAGTGCGATGACAGCCGAGCTGGACAGACGAATGGGCGACTCTGCGTCGAGAAGACGGTCGCGGATGGCATTAAGCTGTTCGCTTGAAGAAGCGTCGACAAGCCATTGGTGAAAGAAGAGGGCACGTTGTGAGTCGAGAGCCTCAGAGGAGGATAAGGTGCTGAGGAGCTTCTTGAGATGGTCGTAGAGAGGGACGCTTTCGGGAAGGGCCATAACTGACTCGGATGAGGAGGAGGTGTAGGGCACGACGACGTGCGAGCTCTCTTGGGAATTGGTCGATCGATGGACTTCCTCGACGAGTTCGTACACATTGTCAATGTCGGCGGACTCGCTGCAGCTGCGCACAGCGTGCAGCACAATGTTTTTGACGAGGCCCAGCGACTCGCGCACGCCCAGCTGGTAGAAGAGCTCTGCTTTGGAGTCGGCGTGGGTCACGTCAACAATGACCAGCTCGGCAACGGCGAACCCTTCACAACCGCTGGGTGCCATGAGATCTTCATAGGTGATCTAAGGAAGGAGAAGGAAGGACAAGACAGGGACAAGTGAGTTCAGCGAATTGGGCAAATCTTGCGCCCCAAGCGCAGCGATACACCGCATGATTTTGTGGTGGCAGGTGTAAGGATGCAAGGGAATGTGTGGCGGGGTGCAGCGGGAGGCAGGGGGGGCGGAGAGAGAAGCGACATTCATTAGTTGAAACCTGTTGAAGTGATAAATGCAACGCTTTGCACGCTGAACGGATGGCTTTCAGGACGGGGTCAAACTCGGGTGCGGTAATGACGGTGTTGGGATCGGTTGGATCGGGAATGGTCGGCACTATGCAGACCACGGCGGACACTTCGCTCTGCTGCTGCGTCAGCACCCTGATTTCGGGCACGGCGGCCTTTGGTCGCTTCTCCGATGCGGCATCGTCGGACATGGACGGAGAAGTAGTGCACAAGTAAGAGTATAGAACAATAGCAATAATATTTATTTGACCTTTCGACTTTGTTCATCGTTCCATTGACCATTCTTCAGTCTTCTTCACTACAATTATTTTTTTTTACTAAGTTCTCTATTTCGCTATCCTCTGTTGGCTCTTTATCGCACCACCATGGAGACAACGCCGGCGCTGACACCGCTCTCAACCACGGAGGAGATCAAGGTAGAAAACGCAATCCATGCAAAGACACGCCGTGCAGGGTTGGGCGTGGTCTATGTTGCAAGAGTGGCCATGGACCGTGGGCGCGGACGTGGGCGAGGGAGAGAGTCCGTCTGTCGACTCGGGAGCTGAGACCTTCTGCTTCAAGTCGATTTCGCAAAATGGCTGTTCGTCCAGAGCAGAGTGGACGGCATGCCCGTCTCGGAGTGAATATGTCGTGGGGTGATGTGTGCATGTCCGCATTGCAGGGCGTGTGACACTTAGTGTGATGTGGTCTCTTCGACAGTGTTGAACGACAAGTTTTCTTTTGATGGTGTAGGAACTTGAATTGACGTACAATAAAGAGATCTACGGGACCCACGGGGCCTCTGTGGACACAACGTACGTGAGCCTTCTAGCGGAATGAGGCTGTATTGACTTCTTTCATGTGTTACAGGTTCGCATTCGCTTTCATTCTGGCGCGCTCGCCCTTCCGCGACGACGTTGCTCTTGCTCTGAGGCTCTTCAACGGTACGCCGCCCTTGGCGGTGATTGGGCGCATGCGTGGTACTTCACGCTGACTGTAATGGATGTAGATTTGACGCAGAGTGCGCCGGAGCGGAGGAATGAGTTGAAGTTCTTGATGGCTGCGAGTGCGTTTCGTCTCAAGCAATATTCGTCGGCCAAGGCGCACCTGAGCCAGATGATCAGGGAGGGCGGCGAACAGCGGCAGGCGGTGGCCCTGGCAGGACAAATTGAGCGTGCCATGTTGCGCGATGGAGTCACTGGGATGGCGCTCGTTGGGGGCGCTGTCGCGGTTGCTGCGGTCGCGGCGTGGGGTCTGCTGAGGCGGAGATGATACGTCGTCTCAAAAACTCTCCTTGCGATTCAGAAATTCGTATAATTATTATTATAATTGTGGTTGTTTCGAATGTACAGTGTCATAACGTTTATCAAGTACATATGTTCACAGTGTGCGCCTTCTTCTTCGTCTTCTTTCTTTCGAAAAGGCACTTAGAAGAACCATTCGGTCAGTTGTTCAAAGGGACGTCGTCTGCGGTAGCAGCCCACAAAAGTGTCGTCAAGGAGAATGAGAAGAGCCACTACAGAGAGAGAGAGAGAGTGTGTGTGAGTGAATGAGACAGCGAGAGAGAAGCAAAGTGATGTTCGATTGCGTTGCACACTGCGCATGGTCTGTCTTACACTCCAACGAGCCGCTGATTTTGCGTACGGGCAGCAGCGGCTCGATCTCTGCGTCGGGCAAGTTGGCTTTCCCCTTGAGCGCCACACGAAAGACGTCTGCTCGCAGATCCATAAACTTGTCTGCTGCTCTGCGCGCACGCTCGTTGTCTGCACAGCAACACGACGGGCGTCAGCGCCATCCTCAACAACTCTTCCCCCGCCCATGTGTACCAACGGGCCTGTCGGGGTCCGATGCGGCTTCGAGGATTTTCCTCTTGAAGTTGTCGATGGAGAGAGCGAACCCTGCGACCGTCACGGTGCTTAGCCCCAGCGAAAAGACGGCGACCTGCCCCAGACGCGATCGGGTTCCAACTCGGACCTCCGTCCTGATGCGATCAGCGATGTAGTTCATTGTACGGAAGAGAGAACAAAAAGTGAAAGTTGTTGTGAGTCGTCCGTGAGTAGTAAATGTAGTTCCGACTCAAGCTCAGACTTTGTTTGTATCTTGACCTTACTTTGTACATATATAGTACGATCCACAAGTGTGTTTGGTGATCGACCCCGGACAGATTGGTGAAGGGGCCAACGGTGTTCTGAGATGGATCCGATTCGCGTGAAGGACGCGACAGCCGTCGCCGCTGGTCTGTGTATGGTATTTCGCGCCTTTGCGCGTCGCATCGAACAGTAAGTTGGGTTCTATGCTCCGGACGCGCTCGCAATAAGGCACACTACCAAGGAAAAAAACGCACAAAGTGGATGAGATAGCCATTCGCATCCGCACCACTCTCGTGTCTCACTCTCGTGTCTGCTTCCCTTGACGTATTTATGTCTATGGGCGGCCCGTCCGCATAATATACTAGTTGATAAACACCATCGGATGTTTTAGCCACGCGCCGGTGCTTACCGTGCCGCGCGACACGCCAACGCGCGATTCTGTCAGGGCGCACGAGTCGTCGTCGACCGCACCACTCTCGCCAGTCTGCACCACGCCAGCCACCACGGCCACCCTTAGCATGGACACGCTACCAGCATCTCCGCTGTTGACACCTGCACCGACGACGGAGCCCGACAGGCCGTCTGCCACACTCGAGATGGAGGAAGTACGCTCTCATCCACAGATCTTACTCCTGTGCTCTTTTCTCATGTTGTTCTTTGTTTAGGTACACTTGTCAGCAAAAGCACGCGAACGAGCCGTGCCGAGTGGACGACTCTCGCGAATGTTCCACTATGGCACGCTGGCGCTGGGACTGTCGGTGGACGTTGCCAAGTCGACAGCACGGCGAACTCTTCTTGGCGACAATTCGTCTGCGGGGGCATTGCTCTCGCCCGAGTCAGCCGATCGCCTAGTAACAACTCTTTGTCGCATGAGAGGTGCCGCTCTCAAACTTGGGCAAATGATCAGTATCCAAGGTATTCGATTTTCCGTTCGTCAAAGTATGCGGCTCTGATGGAATGTACCATAGACAACGGAGCAATTCCAGATGAAATTCTGCGCGTATTTGATCGTGTACGACAGAGTGCCGACTATATGCCTCAGCGGCAACTTGACGTAAGGTTTCAGTCTCTGGTGGATTTTCGTGCTTTGTGTGGGTTTGTATCTAACGTACACACGCATACACCCACATAGAGTGCGCTCTCGAGCGAGCTGGGTAGCGAATGGCGAACGTTGTTTACTACATTTGACAGGCACCCTATTGCTGCAGCATCCCTAGGGCAAGTACACTCGGCCACCATCGCCCTTCCCTCCCCAGACCCCACTAGTACCCTCTCGCTGTCTCCCCTTCGCGTCGCTGTCAAGGTGCAGTACCCAGGCGTCGCCCAGAGCATCTCTTCCGATCTCTCTGCTGTCCAGTCTCTTCTCAACCTATCAGGTCTCCTTCCAAAGGGGCTTTTTCTTGAAACAATGCTCTCCGTCGCACGGTATACACACACACACACACACACATATACGAATTTTTGCATATGCATCTGCTCAGTGTGCCTGTCTGCTCTGTAGCGATGAACTCGCGTGGGAAGTGGACTACTTACGAGAAATGGAGTTTATGGAGCGATTCCGGTCTGTTCTCGACGAGCAGTCGGGGTTTGTAGTACCCAGACCAATCGGAGAGCTCACGACAGAGTGAGTGAATACTCATCAGCGCCTTTTCGTTGTTCACATCATTTTATTTTGTGTTTAGACGAGTATTAGTGTCTGAATTTGCAGAGGGAGTGTCATTGGAGCATACTCAACATTTCAGTCAGGAGACCCGAAATAGAGTGAGGCTACTTTTCACAAAAAAACAAAAACAAAACAAAAAACTGACACTGTGTTGTTTGTTCAGATTGCAGAACGAATGTTAGAATTGTGTTTGCGAGAACTGTTTGAGTTTCAGTTTATGCAAACAGACCCCAATTGGAGCAACTTTCTCTATTCGCCCAAAACAGATCAGGTTCGGCGCAAAGCAATCCCTTAACAATCATTGTTCAAACAGTTTTCTGTTCTGTTGTTAGATCACTCTGCTTGATTTCGGTGCTTCTCGAGCATTTGATGATTCGTTTCTGGATCCTTATCTGCGCACCATTGAATGTGCTTCTGTTGGCGATCGGTCCGTTTCCTTTGAATCTCAATTGTTTCGCTAAATTATTATGTGATTGTGCATTTGCAAGGTAGCGTTTGAGCCTGTTCCCGCGATCAGTT
>CALSCP010002292.1:32657-48680 GCA_943704425.1 Ministeria vibrans ATCC 50519
GAGGTTGTTCCCCCTGGGTGGTGGTGGTGGTGGCGTGTGTGTGTGTATGTGTTAGGGAGGGAGTAACGCGCTATTCGCACACGCTTGGCTATCTGACGGGCAACGAAACACAAGTAAGCAATGTACAAGACGCAACAAGAAGCTGTTGACTGACGTTGGTGGGTTGTGTGCAGCCGATGGTGGATGCGCACACGGAGAGTGTCATGTTGCTTGCGCGACCCTTTGCCACCGATCTTCCCTTTGATTTCTACCGACAAGACGTCACATCTAAAGTGCGTCAACTTATTCCCGTCATGCTCCACCAGCGACTCACCGTAAGCCAGAGATCGTTTTTTTTATTCATAGTTTGTGCTTAGCATTTGTGAGTGTGAGTGTGAATGGATATAATATATATATGTGTGTGTGTGAATTAACCCTGTTCACCAGGCTCCTCCGCGCGAGACCTACTCTCTTCATCGGAAGTTGTCCGGGACCTTTCTTCTCTGTGCTCGACTGCGGGCCAATATATCGTGCGGTCCGGTCTTTCGTCGCTACTCGGAGATGTATCGCGCTCGACTCGCAGCCCAATCAAGCGAACCAACCAGTAGAGACGTACCAATTTAGTCACGACCAATTTCATTGGGGCATGTGCTATGATTCACAACCTGTGGATTTTTTTTGTAAATACTGAAGAAATGGCGCCTGTTTTGAAATTCGTTGATGAATAATATTTTTTCGTTATTATTTTTTTTTTCTAATTTCGACACACGGGCTCTTTCTCTCTCTATCTCTCTTGCTGCTCTCGTTTGCTGTTGTGCCATGTCAGAGCTCCCTATTGTGTGGGAGGATGTCCTGAATGCCGTTCGTTCGGCTGCGAAACAAAGTGAATCTCTTCTCGAAGTAAGGACCACGGCCACAATCGGCGACCCCCCACCATGGCAGGTCACCATCACACGCATACGCGCGCTATGCAGACGTCTTGCTCCTGCAACGCGTCTTTGTTTGTCTCCTACTTGTTGTCGACGAAGCCAAATGAGGAGAAAATGATGTGCTCTCCTTTCTCAGTGGCCTCTGTTTGCGTGTAGGATTGTAGAGACCGTTTGCGTCTGGCAGTGAAGCGCGAGAAATCGCTGCAAGAAGAGCTGGAAAGGTTCGAACGGCAAACGCGTTCGGTTTTCGCGCTGAATGTGTTTTTCTCTCCTCATTTTCAGATTACGCGGCGAATGCGCAGCGCTCAAGCGGGAGAGTCAGTCGGACGACAGCATGCTTCGACAAGAGTTGCGTAGGTAGGGAGCCGGTCGTTGTCATGGCCTGTTGCTGACCGTGTGGCGTTTTCGCAAAACAGCGTCCGTTGCGAACGCGATCTGTTCAAGGCGCAGCTGGAAAAGAAAAAGACCGAGGTGCACGAGAGGACCGTGCAGCAGGAGCGCGATGAAGCATACGTTGCCAGGTGGAAGAAGTTTGCCGAGGCAGTTCGAAGTACGCACTGATGGCATACTTGTGTACAGTTACAATAGTTAATAGCACTCATGTTGTAGAGAAGCGGGAGAAGCAACAGATCGCATCCACTGGTGCCGGCTATGTATCATCAGTGACGTCTCCGGCATTCACTGCAACTGATGTTACACCGCCCACCGCTACCTCAACCACGCCAACAAATTCATCTGTCACACCCATTACGCCACCGCCCTCTGTGCGTCGCGCTCCGCTGGTGTCTCTCATATCTCGTCTGGACGACACGCCGTCGTCCCCACGCAAGGATGCTGTTAGAAAACGTGCGCGAAGTGAAGACGAAGCGGATGAGGAAGAAGAGGACGAGGATGAAGAGGAGACGCGAGGGTACGACGACGTGGAGGAAGTAGCAGAGGCAGCAAGCAGCACCAAAATCAACAGCAACAGCAACAACAACAACAACAACAACAACAACAACAACAATAGCAGCTGTAATATCGACTTTCCCACCACTAGCACTAGTTCCACAACTGCCAGTAGCGAGACGCCCATATGTATGACGACGATGCGGACGTCGCTGAAACGGTCGCGACATTCGCTGACTCTCGATCGAACCAAATCGGCGCGTCGTTTGCGCTACAACAGCACGGTGACCGTGCACGATGCAGTCACAAAGGAGTGCGTGAAGGAGCCCCTCGTGGCCGGCAGCCAGTCGACGGAAGATAGCCAAAACTGTGTGCGCACGGTCGTGGACGAGTCATCCATCAAAAAAGTTGCTGGCGGACCATCCTTGTCGATTGGCGACGACGAAGACGACGACTCGCCCATGCGTCCTCCTTCACCTGCCTTTCCCATGAGTTCTGTCGTTGCCAAGGAACAACAAAAGCGCTCTCCCTCTTCGTCGGATGCAGAAGATGCAACGGCACACAAGAGCAATGGACACGCGGAAGACGACGAGGACACCACCGCCGAGTCTCAGTCTCAGTCTCAACACAGTGTCATCTCTGTGCCTTCCTACTCCGCCTCCATCGCATCTTTTCCTCTTGATCAACAACAACAACCGCAACAACATCAACAACAACAACAGCAGCAGCAGCAGCAGCACCACCACCACCACCAGTTAACAAAGATCCAACCGCAAGCGTCATCACAAATGTCCACCGTCGTGCGCCTCTCACCGGCTCTCAATACACCGCAGCATCGTATTTATGGCAATCTCGGGTTCAACTACTCGGCAGCCGTACGTCACAAGGAAGACCGCGTCAATCTCTTTGCGGAATTCTGCACCGAATGCGTTGAGGTAATCCAGCATGAGCGTTCACCGTTGCCCCACTCATGTACTCAACTTGTTGTAGTGGTACCGCAGTGTCTACAACGGCGATGAAGAAAAAATGTACGAGGAGCTGCATCAAACGGGGCGCCACCGACACGTCTGCCCGCGCACGCGCCCCCTCGCCCCCGGCTACTGGAGCGTCTCCTTTCGTGACTCCGGCGACTTATAATGTAACTACTACCTTTACCGAAACCTGTCCTTTCCATACTTGTGATTACCAATGCGATTTATATGCTCACCAGCACACACATTATAAAATTGATTTACACGACAGACGGAACACAATAATTATTATAGAATAAATTTTTATATTTTATTACTCACTCTTTGTGAGCACTGTTAAAACATGTCGTCTTCATCGGCGGTGAGTTCTTCGAGACGCACAAAAGTCTTAGACTGTTTGCCCGATGAGGAGGTACCGGTGCAGCAGCAAAGAACGCGAGCCCAAAAATTCGAATGGGGTAGCTGGGCAAAACCGGACTGGCCGGCGATGAAGCGACGATAGGAGATGCCGAGGATGCAGTAGAGAGCGAGGACGCCAAAAAGAGCACCCGCCACTGCACCGACAATGAGCGCAGACGACACGGACGAGCCTGACGCACACGGCGGAGGAGTGCGCACACCGCACGAAGCAATGGCCGCATCAAACGTATCAAGAGCATTAGGGCTGGTCGAGAGCAAGTCAAAGGTGCTTCCTGCACAACAGCCTAGCGAATCAATCATATCCTGCGCTTGTGTCACACAATCGGGTGGACATGCGTCCGCGCCGTGTATGGTGCGGTAGTCCTTCCAATACGTGATATTGTAGCAAAAGTCATTCTGCACAGCAACCTGCTGCGTCTCTTGCAGCATTGCGTAGTCCACCATTGCTTCGGAGCAAAACTGTCCATGCGCATTCTTGGTACACAGATACTCAAGTCCCTGCAATGCCTGCGCAGCGTCCGCAGCGCCTGTCACATTGGTCGTCGATTCAGTCATGCATTGTGTGAGAACATGAAGAAACTGAGAAGAACAAAGACAACGACAAAAGTGAGTGAGAGAGACAGGAAGGGAGGGAAAGCAAAGCGTGAGAGAGAAGAAGAAGAAGAGCATGTTTGTATGTGTGTAACAGAGAGAGAGAGAGAAAGAGAGAGAGAGAGAGAGAGAGAGAGAGAGAGAGAGAGAGAGAGAGAGAGAGAGAGAGAGAGAGAGAGAGAGAGAGAATGGAGGACACTGGATCGCACCTTGGGCCAGCAGCCGCTGGGACATATCACTCCGTTGAAAATGGTCACAACTTCTTGACCGGCGGCTTTGACTTGGGGCAAGTTGTTTTTGATCACATCGCACTCTGCGCCCTGCGTGAGCACGTCGGAGCATGCCCCCACCTGCAGTGTGATGGGGTTTGCGTCAGAGACTACAAAAGGGGGAAATCCGCTCACCTGTTCAAGCACCGCAATGTTATCGGCCCCCATGAGGTTGTATGCCTTGAACAGCACTGCCCCGCATTCGTTGTTGTTCAGCGTGAACTCGACAAAGGCCTACGAGGGAAGCGGGAGGGTCGGAAGTGGTCAAAATAGGCGACAGACGGAAATGCGGGTCGCGACGTACACTCTGGCACGCCTGCTGCGTGCTGTCGGTATCGACGCCGCCAGTGTCGGTATTGCGCGTGCGGACGCTGTGGGCAATCACCAAGGCGTTTGTCATCTGGAGATGTTGCGAAAGCAGAGTGTCTTCGGACGCAACGCACACCGCCGCGAGGGTGCCAAACAGGATAGCACAGCGCATCGGCAACAGTGGGGCAACGTAGAATGCTGATCAAATAATGTACTGCGAAGACAGCGAAGTGCGAATCAGATCAGCGAGTTTCGAATGAATCGAATCGAAAGCTTAAAAAGTGAAAAAATAATTTTTCACACATTTTGGCGCTGCCCCCTTCTTAGCGCGTCAAGAGATCGTTCGTATAGCGACAGGTGTCTACAGAGTGGAGCATCATGTCGAAGCGCGGGCGCAGGGACGAGCAGCAGGCAGCACGCAAGCGCAAGCATGCCGACACGGACGCACGCGACACGGTACGCGACACACGCGCCCCCGCAGGCCCCCGCGCCCCCCTGGCCACGCTCGCTGGCGTGCGTGCTTCCTCTCTGTGTCTTTGGCTGCTCTCACTCTCTGTGTCTCTCTCTCTCACTTTGTCACTTCGTCACTTTGTCATTTTGTCAATTTGTCAATTTGTCTCCATCTCATCTCTCACTCTCACTTTTTCTCCCTCTTTTCTTCAGCTTCTTGCTGAGATTCGTAAACTCGAAGACCAAGTCAAAGAAGATCTCAAACACGCCAATGGCATTGCGACATTGCTCGATCATTTTCAAGTACCCTCTGACTAATTGTGACACTGCCCACTTCATACTCACACATCCTTCTTCTCTCTATCCACATATACTATTCATTCTTCTTCTTCTTCTTCTTTTTCTTCGTCTCTCTCTATCGCTTTGTTTCTTTCTCCTTCCTTTCTCTCTCTTTCTCTCTTTCTCTCTAGGATGAGAGACGACGTGTGGCGCATGCTGCGATGCATTCGCTTCATCGAATTTTTCAAACTGTCATCGCTGACGACTTGGACGGCTGTCAGAAGATGAAGAAGAAGCAGGAGGAGAAGAAGAACAATAAGAAGAAGAAGTCGAAAGATACCGCGGGGATGGGGGATGATGATGACGACGACACGGCGGCCAGTGCCGTTGCTGACTGGCTTCGTGCGCGTCGTCAGGACTTTCTTCGTGCTGTCGTTGCCGCTGTCCATCGCGAAGGAATCCGCGTGCCCGCACTACTCGTGCTCATGGAACTGGTGCGAGGAGAGAGTCGTCGACTGGGACGTTTTGCCACCGCATTGTTTCAGCGTGTGATCGAAACGCTGCTCAAGCTAAATGGAGGTGGTGAGGCGGACAACAATGAGACGGAGGGCGCCAGTACAGCTGCCGTCAAAAAGACGCTGGTTGGCGGCGAGGAGGACAACCCACTTGATCGGTTCGTCGAGGACTTTCTCAAGCAGTTCGACGACGTGCGCATGTACACATTGCGTGCGATTGCCACGCACGTCCAGTCGGACAAGCGCGTTTCGACTGCTCTCCTTCGCAACGCCTTCTCCATTCTCTACCGTCTCAACATGTGCTCGGCCCAAGAGGACCTTACCAGCTTCTTTGTCGAAGAGGACCAGACTCCCGCATTGCGTTCGCTCATCGAGCACAGGTATTGCGAAGTCGGAGTCGCTGAGAGAGCAACAAAATGACACACACTCTCTCTAATTCTTAGACGAGCATTCTCGGACTGTTGGATTGGATTCCTGCGACACGCGCTGCCCATTGAGCTGCACAAGCGAGTGCTGGTCATTCTGCATGCTGATGTCATGCCGCACCTGATCAACGCCAAGCTGCTTGTCGACTACCTGTCCGACTCGTATGCTCAGGGCGGTGTGTGCTCTCTCCTGGCCCTCAACGGCATCTTCATCCTCATGCAGCATCACCACCTTGAATACCCCCGCTTCTACGCCCGTCTTTACGCCCTCTTTCAGCCCTCCCTCTTTCACGTCAAATATCGCGCTCGCTTCTTCCGTCTTGCAAACACGTTTCTTTCCTCCACGTAAGATCACACTCACACATACACATACGTACAGACATACCTTCTCATGAAAATTGGCATCATTTCTCTCTCTCTCTCTCTCTCTCTCTCTCTCTCTCTCTCTCTCTCTCTCTCTCTCTCTCTCTCTCTCTCTCTCTCTCTCTCTCGAATGCCACAGACATCTTCCGGCATACCTTGTGGCGTCGTTTGTGAAGCGGCTGGTGCGCCTGACCCTGCATGCGCCCCCGCACGCCCCCGCCCTTGTCATTCCCTTTGCCCACAACATGCTCCGCCGCCACCCCATGTGTCGCGTTCTTATCCATCGTGGATCTCAGTCCACAGTCCTTAAAAATATCGAAATTGAATCTGGTACACCCACACACACACATACATTTATACATACAAGGAGGTTGTGTCTTGGCGTGGTGACTGTATAAGTGGGTTGCATTCTTCTATATAATTATATTTTTATATATGACTACTTTGTTTCTTCTCTCTATTCCTGTATTTTCTTCTCTCTTTTCCTTCCTTCCTTACTTGCGCTTTCCTTTTCTATTTTTTTTCTCTCTCTCCGTCTCACAATTTGTTTCCTTCGCCCTTTTTTTTGTCTGTTAAACCAATTTTTGAACTCTGTAGAAACCAAAAAGGATCCGTTCAACTTTGAGGAGACAGACCCACAAAAGACAAATGCCATTGACAGCTCACTTTGGGAACTTCAAGTACGCGACAACCAGTTCCACATACATGCACACTCTAACGACCCCATTCGTCTCTTTAAGATTCTCGACGATCATTTCATGCCGGAAGTGGCGCGACTCGCTCAGATGTTCCGGGCCAAGTTTACGGGCAAACAGGAACTGGATCTTGATCCTTTTGTCAGTGTCTCTTACGATTCGGTCAGTCCATCGGTCGATCAAGTGTCATTTTGAAACTCATCGCCTTCCTTATTCCTTTGTTCCTTCCTCTCTCTCTCTCTCTCTTTCTCTCTCTCTCTCTCTCTCTCTCTCTCTATCACTTTGTTTCTTTCCCTCTCCTTACTCTCTCTCTCTCTCTCTCTATCACTTTGTTTCTTTCCCTCTCCTTACTCTCTCTCTCTCTCTATCACTTTGTTTCTTTCCCTCTCCTTACTCTCTCTCTCTCTCTCTCTCTCTCTCTCTATCACTTTGTTTCTTTCCCTCTCCTTACTCTCTCTCTCTCTCTATCACTTTGTTTCTTTCCCTCTCCTTACTCTCTCTCTCCTTACTCTCTCTCTCTCTCTCTCTCTCTCTCTCTCTCTCTCTCTCTCTCTCTCTCTCTCTCTCTCTCTCTCTCTCTCTCTCTCTCTCTCTCTCTCTCTCTCCCTCTCTCTCTCTCTCTATCTATCTATCTATATATTTATATGTTTTTACTAAAACTCTTTTTGCTTAGCCGTCGAGCGAGCCGGAGGAGATCATTGACATGCGATCGTGTATGGCCGACTTTGCGTTTAGCTACAAGAAACGACCGCACGTGTTTCGTGCCAAGACGGCAGACATGAGGCAGTATTTGTTGCAGGCGACCGACGACAACAGCATGTCGCAGTGGGTGCGAGCCATTCAGGATGCAAGCACCCAGCTTGGGACCGAGGAGGAAAAAGTCAAAATGCTAACGCGCCACCTCGAGGATTTGTCGCACGATGCCGACCATCGACGCAACACCAAAGTTGACGTGTCCACGACAGACCTAGATGCCGTAGAACTGACAGATGTGATCAGCAGCGACGACGAAGGTGCATCGGGTGGCAAGAACAAGGCGCGGCGTCAGAACACGGCCGGCAGCGAAAGTAACCTCTCCTTGGGCAGCGAGCGCAGTAAAAAGAAGCTTACGCAGAAACTGGGTGGGCTGTTTCGCGGCGGTGGTGGTAGTGGTGCAAGTAGCAAGCGCACGTCGCAGGCCGTTGAGGAGACTGCAGCAGCGGCGAGTGCAGCAGCGGCTCTCCCCGAGTCGACCTGCTTTGGTGTCGACATGGAGGATTACATGGAGTTCCGCGACGACGAGGGCATTCTCATGCCCGAAGTCATACTCAAATGCATCGAAAAAGTTGAAGAGTGCGGAATGCAGTCCATGGGAATCTACAGGTACGAACATAATTATAATAAAAATAGAAATAATATAATTATATTAACTCTTTTTTTTAAAAAAAAAAAAAAAAACTCTCTGTGTAGAGTGTCTGGAAAC
Organism: Ministeria vibrans ATCC 50519; assembly: GCA_943704425.1. Lineage (NCBI taxonomy): Eukaryota > Filasterea > Ministeriida > Ministeriidae > Ministeria > Ministeria vibrans. Next base: position 41,203 of record CALSCP010002292.1, read on the forward strand.
TCAAGCGAGATCCAAGAGCTCAAGAAACAGTTTAACACAGGGGCACATGCAGTGGACTTGTCCGGCGTCACAGACGTTAACAATGTCACTGGCGTTCTGAAGGTGACCTACTTAGCCATTCGTATTAATGTATCAAATGCGATGTTGATCCTTTTTTTTTCGCGTCTCTCCTTGCTTGTAGTTGTATTTCCGCGAATTGCCTGATCCATTGATGACGGACAAGTTTTATCGAACGTTTCTCAACTCGTTTCGAACGGGCACGCACGACGAGAAGTTGTACGCGATGAAGGACACTCTGGCTCAACTGCCGCTGCTCAACCGACGGGTTCTCAAGACACTGGTGGAGCATCTGTCGCGCGTGTCGCAGTACGAGGCCGAAAACCGTATGGCCGTGAGTAATCTAGCTATTGTGTTTGGTCCGACCATTTGCCGACCAGCCGTGGAAGACCCTACCCTCATGATGATCGATATGAATGTGCAGGTACACCATTTGATTAGTAATGGTGTGGGTTATGTTCTTCTCAACACTTTATTTTGTGTGTGTGTGTGTGTGTGTGTGTGTGTGTGTGTACAGTGTGCTGTAGTGGACGCCTTGATTACGCACCATGAGTGGTTTTTTGACGCGGAGACGTTTACCGATGTGGAGGAGGAGGGTGAAGAAGAGGGCGACGGCCATGAGGAGGACGAGCGAGTGGATGCTGAGGAAGACACTGGGGACTATTACGATTCAGTGGAAGGGGTCCAGGCGACGGCAGGAGCAGAAGCAGCAGCGGAAGCCGGTGTTGCGGCGACGACGGATGTGGCAGAAGGTGGCGTGAAAGGAACAGGGAATGGGGAGGATGGTGTTGATGTGGGTGAGGACGGTATTTTTGATTTGGTAGACATTACCGGGGAGCATGATGGTGAAGGAGAGATTGAGACAGCAGAGGGAGTTGCGGAGGCACAGTACGATGAGCATGGAAACTACGTTGACGAAGACAATGTGTACGATTGTGTGGCGGGAGAAGGCGAATATGTTGAGGATGAAGGGGAATACGCCGAGGAAGACGTCGAGTATGCTGAGGATGATGATGGAGAGTATGCCGAAGGAGAGTACGCAGAGGAGCAAGGGTACGACGAGCATGGCAATGCGTACGCGGCAGAAGAGGGCGAGGTGGAGTACGACGAAGATGGGAATGTGGTGTACGCGGAAGGGTATGATGAGGGAGAGGTGTACGACGACGAAGAGTACGCAGAGGAGGGTGATGTGGAGTACGCAGAGGAGGGTGATGTGGAGTACGCAGAGGAGGGTGATGTGGAGTACGCAGAGGAGGGTGATGTGGAATACACGGAAGAGGGTGATGAGGGAGCAGAAGCGTACGAGGAAGAGGGCGGCGCGGTGTATGAGGAGGAGAAGGTGGCGGGCGTGGAAGGGTACGCGCAAGGGGCGGACGCAACGGAGGCGCATGTCGGCTATGGCGATGACGATGCCTAGTACGACACGGTCGCTAACCCACAGTAACTTTTTTGGTTTTCACTTTTTTTTTCTTGCTGACAACGTTTCGGCCTCTTGTTTGTTGTTTGTTTTCTTGACCGAATCTGTACAGAATTATAAAAATATTTTTCTTCCAATACTATGAGAGTGATGAAAGACGATAGTTCAGTTTAATGTACTGCAAAATGTGTCAGGACTGAGGAGTACTGTCATTAGTGGCAGCAGAGACGGTGGGTGCAGCATCGGCAATGGGAGCAGCAGTGGGTGCGACAGCGGTAATAATGGGTGCAGCAGCGACAATGGGTGCAGCCGTGGGTGCGACAGCGGCAATGGGTGCAGCCGTGGGTGCGACAGCGGCAATGGGTGCAGCCGTGGGTGTAGCAGCGGCAATGGGTGCAGCCGTGGGTGCGATATCGGCAATGGGTGCAGCCGTGGGTGCGGCAGCGGCAATGGGTGCAGCAGTGGGTGCGACAGTGGCGGTGGTTGCCGCAGTGGCAGTGATTGCCGCAGTGGCAGTGGTTGCTGCAGTGGCAGTGGTTGCTGCAGTGGGAGTAGTTGTTGTCGCAGTGGCGATGACTGTTGTGGCGGTGGGCTGTTTCTTGGGCATAAGGAGCTTTAGCACCTGCGGAGGGTAGAGGAGAGAAATAGGGCCAAAGTGGGAGGCAAACGCCGTGCGCAAGACAGTCTCCTCGTCAATAGACGAATGCTCAATGGCCAGGCGGTCGCACGTGTCGGCGACAATCACACGGAAGGGCGCCTAAACAAAAATAATTGATGGGTATGAGAACTTCAAAGAAAAAAAAACGGTCGATTGTGAAGCAGGGTATACCAGAAGAGCGCCAAAGAGCTTCTGAGCCTGTTGACGCTCGACGGGGTTTGCGTTGGGGTCGTTTGCGAGTCGCTTTGCACGGGCGGCGAGTGCCTCTGCGTGGGGCATGACGCATTCGCGCACGGCAACCGCGCCCATGGCGGCAAAGGCGTGGACGGCGCCAAACGCGGACGTGAGGGGTTTGGTGTCGTCAGCAACAGCCGCCAGCAGTGTCTTGCCCACACGCCGGCGCAGGTCGGGGTATGCGTCTGCAAAGCGATCGCACACGAGCGCACTCAAACGCGCCGCAAGCATCCGCAGCTCCCAGTGATCCTCCTGCGGCAGTCCACACAGGTGCTTGCCCACCACGCACGTCAAAATGGCAACGACAAGTTGGTGCAACTGTACAAGTGTAGAAGAGGGGACAAACACAATCATATATACTGTCACACACACACACACACACACACACACACACACACACACACACACATACACACACACACACACACACACACACACACACACACACACAAACATATATATAGACAAACAGAATAAAGTTCGTACGTAGGGATCGAGGTAGAGTGAGACATTTTCCAACAGGGCATTGGCCATTTTCATCATGACAAGCAAAACGGGAAGATTGCGCAGATTGGACGTGACCTAAAGAGATGTAAGTCAGATACCGACAGAGAAACATCCACACATGATACAATATTGCACTTACGCGGTCTGAAATGAACTGGGTAAAGTAGGGAAGTAGCTGGTGGAGACCAGGGTCGAGGCGAAGGGACTGGAGGGCTGGTTTGATATGCGAAGGGTCGCCGCTGAGAATGCCCTGCGTCGTGCGGTCGAAGAACAGCTGCATTTCCCGGCTGAGTACGTGCCGCACGGGCGCGCGTACTTCTGTCGCGTCCGTCGCAGAAACAAATGTGCGTCCAACTGAGTTAGGGACAAAGTGTTAGAAGTATGGTGCGACCGTAGGATAAGACTAATTTTGGTACTTGGAGGGTTCTGAGGAATGGACGGCTGTACCCCGTCGACAGCAAGCCAGTGTGCTAGGAAGGGCCAGAAGAACAGTGGATCAGTATGCGCCGACTCGTGTGGCTGCCATGGCTCAAGGATGTACCGGTGACGGAGATGTCGACGGGACAGGGCGGCAGTGGCTCGGCAAGAATCTCCTTGAGGTCTACTTCGTCGTCGCGCGCGACAAACACCGCTTCGTGACCGGGGTCGTTTAAGCGTGAGAATTTAGGAAGATTTTGGTCGCTGGCGGCGTGGAATCCGTACGTGGGCTGCGCACAATGGCGTCAATGAAAAAGAGTCGCACAATCATCTTCATACCTCCAAGTTTGCCGCACGCAGCGCGTTATTGATGTCGCCCGACGAAAGAGTCTGTCGCTTGCCATGGTGCATCATTTTCATCGCGTCCTGTGTCCAAAAGGGGCCCAGAATGAGCCGCGGGAGGGGAAAGCAGTTTCGGTTTCTCGAAATTGTGTGCAGCAAACCTGAATCAGCGTGCGTAACCTCTTTTCCGTATCCTGGAGCAGTTTCGTTTGTACATCGTTGCTAGGCATGGCCAGAAGTTCCATCTCCGCAGAGCTGGTCACGAATTCTCGAGGGAGGGAAGTCATGGTGAGTAAAAAAGAGTTTTCATTTCTGAATTCGACTCATTTCGTATTCGATCTTTAAAGTCTTTTCAATCTAATATCGCTCACATTCACAAATCGATCTCTCAAAATAATTTACCATGCCTAATCACACAATCAGCCATGTCATATTTGACATGGATGGCCTTATTCTTGACACGGAGCGGCTCTATTCAATCGCCACCCAGAAATTTCTTGATCGGTACACACTCAAACGATTCAATGTCACGCTCACTCACAAACACACACACACACTCTCTCTCTCTCTCTCCCTCTCTCTTTCTGTCGCTCTTGTTAGCTTTGGCATCACGTTCACTTACGAAGTGAAAGCACAGCTGATGGGCTCGCCAGGCTACCCTGCTGCGGTGAAGCTGCTGGAGTTGCTGGAGATCAGCCATCTGACGACGCCTGAAGAGTTCTTGAAGTGTCGCGATGAGGCTCTTCTCACGCTGTTTCCCGAGGCCCAGCTGCTGCCGGGCGCCGAGCGGCTTATTCGCCATCTGCATGCACACAAGGTTCCCATTGCGATCGCGTCGGGATCGAACACAAACTTTTTCGCGCTCAAGACAGCCAAGCACGAAGCGCTCTTTGCTCTCTTCATGCACAAGACTCTCGGCGACGATCCCGAACTGCGCAACGGCAAGCCCCACCCCGACGCATTCTTGCTGTGCCACTCGCGGTTTCCCAAGCCGCTGCCTGACCCCCAATCAGTCCTCGTGTTTGAGGATGCGCCCAACGGCGTGACAGCCGCACGCGCCGCCAACATGCATGTCGTTGCTGTGCCCGACCAACGCGCGCGCCCCGAGCAATTTAGCCATGCATCGCTTGTGTTGTCATCTTTAGAAGAGTTTCGACCTGAACTGTGGGGTCTACCTGCATTGTAATCAATCAACTTCATTTTCACACAAAAGAAAGACACACACACGAAAAAAACCCCCCATCCTCACACACACACACACACAAAAGCAAACAAAGAGAGAGAGAAAGAGAGAAAGAGAGCCAATCAAAGCTGGTAGCGCACATAAGGCACTTCGACATCCTCGCCCTCGGCATCGTTGCAGCAGATCTCAAAGACAAGGAACTTGGTATGGGCCGGAATGTCCTTCTTGGAGACCACCTTGACCACTTCAGAGAGACTATAAAGTTTGTGTGAGTGTGTGCGTGTGCGTACGTGTGTGTGAAAAGGAGGGGAAGTAATGGGTGAGGTGATTAGACTTACGGCATAGCCAGACGCTCCTTCTTCTTGTCCTTGTTCATGAAGAAGGAGTACAGCATCGAGACACCGCACGAGAGCATTGTAATCTCCAGTTTGTGTTCCTTCTGGAAGTAGTCAATGAACCCTTGAAGAGTCATCGAACCACGCACGTCAAATCGGTCCCACAGTGTCCATGTCGTCTCCCCATACTAACAAATTAAAACCACAACGTTAGGATGGAAAACAAACACAGACAAATTGCAACGAGAAAAAAGAAAGAAAAAAAAAAAAGCACACACACACACACAAAAATCAAACACAAGAAAGCAAACAGAAACCAAAAAATACATTTACCTTGTTCTGGACAGGAGCAATGGGCGTGGAGAAGGCAGCAAGAGGCAAAGCCAGGTTCACAAAGCCTAACAATAATAATAATAAATTGAAGTTAGTTGTTTCGTTTTTGTTTTCTATAGGAAATATATAAAGATATACCATTCTTGAATGCATCGAGGTCCACCTTGGCCTTACCGGCCAGGAAGGCGACAATCTTGTACATCTCAAGGTTGACCAGACCGACCACAAGGGCGGTGGTGGTCGCAATGGCCGGAATGATCTTGCCGGCAATCAGCTTGGACTTGTGCTTGTCTGCCGGAGCAATCGCGTAGTTGGCTGCACGCACATTGGATGTCTATAGTATGTTATATATTAGTTCAAAAATACGGGAGAATTGACGGCGGAGGTGATCCTTACGGCTGTGATATAGTCCATGTGGAAGTTGGTATCGTCGTCCTTTTCAAACTCGTGGGGGACCATTCGGTAGCCGGCCAGCGAGCCTGGTGCTGGCAGTGACTTGATCATGCTCTCCAACTCCTCTGCGTCTGTCTGCGCACCTCCTTGGTCCTCCTTAGCCTCAGCGTCCGACACGTGGATCTTGACTCCCTGGCGTGGCTGGAATGCCGGAATGTTCACGCCCTTGATTACTTCAACAAACTAAAACAAAAAAAACAGCAAGGGATCAATCTAAAATGAACGACATTTCACACACACACAGACACACACACACAGACACACACACACACACACACACACACACACACACACACACACACACACACACACACACACACACACACACCACAAAGACACACCACAAAGACACGCACACACGAAAGAAAGAGAGAGCGAGAGAAAGAAGACACACACAGCGAGAGACATACATCGAGAAACGTGTCATTAATGTAACTCAGTCAGTTACATATTATAGCTTGATACGATGATCTTGGTGACGGCGACGGACGTGAGAGGCGTCGAGGGTGCGCCTTTCCAGAGGGTTGCATTGCCACAGACTGCACTGATGGCAAAGTTCCAGCCAAACACTGCGACAGGGAAGTTGAAGGCACTGATCACACCCACTACGCCCAGTGGGTTCCATTGCTCCATCAACATGTGCTGCGGTCGCTCTGAGGGAATGATCTTGCCGCTCAGCATACGTGACAGACCCACTGCGTAGTCACAAATGTCGATAAACTCTTGCACCTAATGCAAAAGTAAACACAAAACATCACCACATCTACGAATACTAAGCACTTTTCACAGACACTTACACACACACAAACATTGCAACATGCGTGCACCTTGTCTGTATCGGTGTGGCCCTTGAGGCCGTAGTTTTGCGCGTAAAGGTTGGCAGCGGACACAACAAACTCCATGTGAGTAGCATCCTCGCCATCAAAAGTCTGTGGTTTGGGGCATCGCTTAGGACCTGACCAGAAGGGCTGGCCCGACGACGTCACCTTCAAACAATATGAAAAGAAAGCATGAGAGTCACACACACATAAACATAATATCATTTGAAATGTGAATGCAAACCTGGTCGGGAGGGAAGTTGAAGAGCAGCTGACGAATCTGGTTGTCAAACAGGTCTTGAAATTGCAGGCGAGCCCAGACAATGCAATCGTCAAAAGTGAGCGGGCGGTGGGTGACAAGCGCCTCCTTGATGGACGACAGTGTCTCCATGATCTAAAAAGACACGACACCAAGGGAAATGTTGAGTCGCACTCGATGCAAAAACAAAACGTTTACCTGGCTTCCCGACTGCTTTTGGAGCTGTTCAAGGTAGTCTGACTGGCCAAGGTAAGCATTGACATTCTCGGGAGTGTTTGCAAAAACCCCCTCGAATCTGTCGCGCGCCCACTGCAGCGTATGCTCGATAGCATTCGGAAAATTCTTCAGAGTGCAAATGGGAATAGACTTCTCCGGAGGGTCTTGCGATGACGAGTACGACTCTGTGACGTGCGGGAACACAACCTATTTTTTTTTAAAAAAAAAAAAAAAAAAAAAAAAAAAAAA
>CALSCP010002292.1:48691-72023 GCA_943704425.1 Ministeria vibrans ATCC 50519
TTTTTTTTTTTTTTTTTTTTTTTTTTTTTTTTTTTTTTTTTTTTTTTTTTTTTTTTTGTACCTGAGTGTTTCCTTTGGTACCGAGTGTTCCCGACTCAAGAAGAGGCTTGCCGTAGAACACGCAGCGACGATCCATGTACATTCGAGCCTCGACGTTGTCCAGGGCATTGGTGACACCATTCAGGCTGGCGAAAAAAGCGTCGTCGTAGACATTCTCAGTGTCAACACCCACACGGCTCTGGTGGGCAATGACATTGAAGGATGGGTTCATGACCTTGGCGGCCGCTGCCGCAGTGTCCGACTTGAGCTTCTGCACGTCCCAGGGACGGAAGAGGAACTGGCGATTGAGATTGCTCTTTTCAATGGTGTCCATATCGGTGACGGTGACACGACCAGCCTCGCTCGCACCCAGTCCCATCAAAGCCCAGCACTTGAGCATTTCGCACCCAATCGCACCGGCACCCACCAAAAACTGATGTTGCGACTCCATCAGTGCCTGGTACTTCTTGCCAAAAACGGCAATCTGTCCGTCATAGCGCGAGCCCGTCATGGCATAGTCTTCTGGATCGACCATCTCGTCCGCGTCCTCCACAAGCGACTCGAGACTGTCAAAGTAAAGGTACTAGAGAGAAAAAGATTAATAATTATTAATTATAAGAAAGACGTTATTATTATAATAATAATAATAAACAGGAACGTGCGCTGTTGATTTGAGCAAAAAGATTCAAAACAAAAACAATAAACCAAAACAATCCCAAAAAAAAAACACTCACTTGGACAATGGGGTGAAACTTGCCAGAGCAAGCCTTGAGGACTTCCTGAGCGGCAAATCCACCAATAAAAGAGTTCATTGGCGAGAGATTGCCCTGAGCCTGGTAGGCCAGCTTGGTGAGGAGCTTCTCGTCGAGCGTCTCCACCTTGGACGTGTCGGGGGCGGCGGCGTTGATCTCGGCGGCAATCTCCAGGACAGTCTTGGCATCGGCCGAGTTGCGCGGCGCCGGCTGACGACCACCGTTACGCTTGGCAAAAGCGTCAAGTGCCTGGTAGCCAATGTGGAGCTGTGCGGGTCGGTCAAACTTAGCCCAGTCGGAGATGAGCATGTCGGGTGCGGCAAGCGACTCCTTGAGCGACTTGAACGTCATCGTCTTGGGCATCTTCACCTGCTTGGCAATGCCGCCACGCACATACGGCGAAAAGCCAGTGGTGTCGTCAATGGAGAATGTGTAAGGGCCCAGAACCTAAAAACAAAGTAAGAGTAATAGTTTTAATGAGTTAATAATATAATAATAACAATAATAATAATAATAATAATAATAATAATAATAATTAAAATAATAATATAATTATGATTATCATCAGTATTATCATTATTATAATAATAATAATAATAATAATAATAATTATTATTGTAGTTGTTTTTCTATCTACCTTGATGGGCACAGGCTCGCGGTCGTTGATCTGCTCCATTCCATGAACCTCGCTGAAGGAGACATAGTCACCGTCTTCGAGGCCGTGGCGGGTTTCGTCGAGGCACGTGACGACGCCCTCCTTGTCCGAGGTGATGGATGCGACCATGACAGAGGTGGCAGGTTCGCCGTTGACGTCGTTGATGACAAAATCTTTGCCAAAGTCGCAGAAGAGCTGGGCAAAGAGACCGCGCGTGTCGGCAATGACCGTGTGAGCGTTGTTGGCGCGCGCAGCCTCGTTGACACGAAGCTGTTCGTCAAGCGACGAGCGTGTGAGCACAATGACCTGGAACTGGGCGACAAGCTCGTCGGTGAGCTCGCCTGTGTGCACCTCCATCTTGACATAATTGTTGAGTTCGGCAAGACGCGGAAGGGTCACTTCAGCACGATTTTTGCCAACATCTTCGGGACGCAGGAAGAACTGCGACGACAGATCGGCCATAGTGACTGCCTCCCTGTCGTGGATGGTGACCGACTTGACGCCGGCCAGCACGACATTCTTGGCAATCTCAATGCCCAGACCCGACATGCCCGAGATGAGCACGTTGCTCGACCCCATCTTCTTCATCGCTTCATGGCCCAGGACATACAGCTACAGAGACGACACGTGAGATGCGGAGCCACGGCAGGTCGAGCGTCGATGCGTGCGCGCGCGCGTCACACACACAAAGAGCGCAGAGTGAAGAAACGCGAAGGTTTGCAAACAATGTATAAAAAAAAAAAAAAAAAAAAAAAAGAAGAGAATGGACTCGACAGGCGTCGCCCGGACGAAGACACACTGGCACCATGTGGCACGGGGCCCTCTTCAGGCCTTCCAGCGACGCCGCGGGGTGCGCAGACCTACCTGGCGGCTGTACAGGCCCTCGTCGATGCTATCTTGCGCGGTGTCCATTTTCTGTGAAACGGAAAAAAAGAAAAAAGAAAGGGCGAGAGTGTGTGTGTCAGGGATCAAGGTCGGCAGAGGGACGAGGTGGCACTACGTACTTCAGACATGGTGAATGTTGTGATAGTTGTTCGAATAAAAATGATTAATTAGTATTAACAAAATGATTGCATCTAAATTGCAATTGTGACGCTGACTCATCGCCTCAATCTATCCAGCGCGATCAGCCGTACACTCTACTGACTCTAGTGACTGTTTTCTAGTGGCAGTCGGCTCAACGTTCTACGCAGCGACAGTGTGTAGCTATGCGATCAGTGATATGATCGTATTTCCTTTTTTCTGGGCCGATCACAAAAGCCATATCGTAAATGTTGATTCAGGCTCTCTTTGCTGCATTAAGGTGACAAGGTGTATTGGTAATTAGGTGGTATGCGTATCTTATTCTGATCCTCGATTCAGAGAACCTGAGTTTTTTTTTTTTTTTTTTTTCTCTTTTGGAATTTTGGTGACTCAATTTTTTCTTTTTATCATTTGTTTTGCCACTCTCTGCTGGTCCTTTAGAGGTGTGTCTGCCTGTGTCGGTTGTGTCTCGTGCGATACACGAGAGCACGGACAAGAGGCGTGATGTCGAGCGCCGGAAGCGATGGAACGAGCGGGAGTGGTCCAAGTGAACTACAGGTCCCTAAGGATGCCAATGCCAAGCTGCGCAGCATGCGGCGCGTGTACTCGTTGAAGAAGAGCAACTTGGAGAAGTTGCGGCAGGCGTTTATCGAGAGCGGTGGCGACGAGAGCAGTGCGGCGACGGGTTTTCTTCGACGCGAAATTGACGACTTGACCAAACAGTTGAGTACGCTTGTGGCCGAAGTAGAGGCCCTCGAGGACGACTTGGCGCGCAAGCAGCAGGAGCAGTTGGCACAGCAACATGCTCACATGTCGCAGATGTCGTCGTCGTCGCCAGGCTCGCCTGCATCGCCCGGCCAAAAACGTCCGCAGTATGGACATCGCTACCAGGCGAAGCTCTTTCTCAACCTGGGCACTTCCTGTGGCTACTGCCACAAGCGTGTCTTCCAGGGGATGCGGTGCGATTTGTGTGATTATCGGTGCCACAAGGGCTGCGTTGCGCGCTCCTCGGATGTGTGCAGCGCCGAGGCCGAGCAAGTCTATCGACGGCTGCTCGCCCTCTCCTGTCCCACCACACCCATCGCTATCAATGCGCTCTCTGGAAAAGACCGCCAGCAGCAGCAACAACAACAGCTAGCCATGCAAAGACACGAAGCACGGTCCGATGGCGACTCGGAAGGCGGCTCGCGCCCCAGCTCGGTCGCCACCGTGGTGTCCTCCCCCTCTAACACACCGACGTCTGCCACGCTGCCCGTCCTCGCCTCATCCACATCCCACCAACAACAATCGCATCACCACCAGCATCACCACGGCGCATCTCCAACGCCCAAAATACGCACGTTGGGTGGCGGCAACGCCAGCGGCAACTTGAGCTTGGGCAGCCCTAATGGCAGTCAGGCGGGGTCGGGCACGGGTGTCTTTGACTCGGTCTCCCTGAGCAGCACTAGCACTGGTGCAAGTCGTCCGCCAGGCACCCCCGACAGTCTTCAACCGCCTCAGATGGTGATTCATTCGTCAGCTGATCCTGCCGATCGACGGCCTTCCGACGTGGACACACTTGACTCGACGAGTCTGCGCAGTTTCATCAGTGCGACGAGTCGCATGAGTGGACAGAGCTCGACGAGTGCACGCACGGGAGGCGACACAGCGAGTGCGGTGGGGACGTTGTCGCTCAACGGACTTACCATGATGGGTGACAGCCTGTCGGATGCGGGCTCGGACGACGAAGAAGGCCCGCGAGTGCCGCGCAACAGTAAAGAGTGGGAGATTCCCTTTGGCGATCTTGATCTGGGTGAGCGCATTGGGGCAGGGGCCTTCGGGACGGGTACGTTCAAGGAAAAGGGGAGAGCGAATACTGATGCTACAAATGGGTATTGTGTAGTGTACAAAGCGAAGTGGCACGGTGATGTGGCGGTGAAGATTCTCAAGGTTCAAAATGCATCCGAGTCGTGTCTGCAGGATTTCAGACGGGAAATTGCTGTTTTAAGGTATAAGGCTGTACATAGTATGTTGTGTATGGTGTGCATGTATTTATGTCTTTTTGGTGTGTGTCGTTGTGGTGTGTGTGATTGGCGCTGATATTTGTGAAACGCAGGAAAACACGGCATCAGAACATTGTACTGTTTATGGGGGCATCGACGGCACTGCCGCACCTTGCGATTGTGACGCAGTGGTGCGAGGGACGCACGCTGTACCGCCATTTGCATGTCGAGGAGGCGTCCTACACTATGATCCAGATTGTCGGCATTGCCTTTGAGATTGCCCAGGGAATGGAGTACGCTCTCACTGCCATATGTACGTGTTGTTCATTGCGGTGTTTGTATGTGTGTGTAGGTATTTGCATGCCAAGAACATTCTCCATCGCGACCTAAAGTCCAACAGTACGTACTCATCACATAGACACACAGGCACACTCACACTATTTGTTGTAGACGTATTTCTCAACAGCAATCTACAAGTGAACATCGGAGATTTTGGGCTGAGCACCGTGAAACAGCTGTGGGACGAGAGCAGCGCGGAGAGTGCACGCGTGTGTACTCCCGCTGGGTCGGTGCTGTGGATGGCGCCCGAGGTCATTCGCATGCCATCCACTCCCAACACTCCTGCCAGCGACGTTTACTCGTTCGGCATTGTCCTCTACGAGATGCTCACTCGCCGCCTTCCATACTCTGATCGTGAACTTGCTCCAGACCAGGTTAGGGTCGAACAGAGAGCTTGTGTGTTGTGTAGTAACGCGTTAGTCTCCCTCTTCTTCTCTCCTTTTCTTTTCTGTATAGGTTATGTTTATGGTGGGAATGGGTCTGCTCAAGCCCGACCCATTGCTTGTGCTCAAGGGCAGTCCCCCAATGCTCGTCGTATGAACACACATGGACCATAATGAGGGAGACAACTGACCGTATGTATGTGTGGTTGTTGGTGTAGGAGCTAATGGAACACTGCTACTCACCCATTGCCGACTCGCGTCCTTCCTTCCGGCACGTTCTTAAGCTCGTTGAGAAGATTGAGAAAGCGCTAGTGCGCCTCAAGCGCGCCGAGTCGTCTCCTGGCTTCCAGAACAAGCAGCGCAAGCTACAGGCGATGGCGCGCAGTGTGGGCGTTTCAAGTGCAAGCTCAATCTCCCCTCTCACGCCCTAAATCGCACTACTATCCCTCTAATCTTTTTATCAACCTCTTTTTGCCTGCTTTCAATCACTTTGTTTTTGTTCTCCTCTCTCTCTATCACTTTGTTTCTCTCTCTATCACTTTGTTTCCCTCTCTATCACTTTGTTTCCCTCTCTATCACTTTGTTTCCTATCACTTTGTTTCTCTCTCTATCACTTTGTTTCTCTCTCTATCACTTTGTTTCTCTCTCTATCACTTTGTCTCTTTCTCCCTCCTCTCTCTCTCTCTCTCTCTCTCTCTCTCTCTCTCTCTCTCTCTCTCTCTCTCTCTCTCTCTCTCTCTCTCTCTCTCTCTCTGTCTCGCTAGATATTCTATTTCCATTCTCTTGTTGTTTTATCCCCACCCAAATATGTACAGAAAGTATTAATAATTTAATATTAATATTATGATCAATACAAAAGTCAAACTGTGTCTCTCTGTCTTTGTCTTCCGATTTAAACCGTCACTTCCTCTTCTCCGTTGCATTCGTTCAAGCCAAAAGAATTTGCTTTTGTCATCATTTGTTGTTGTGTCATAGAAAGGACGGAGTACTGAGCCAGACGGAATTAAAATTGTACATTATGATGAAGAAGATTTTACAAAGGCGGCTTTGGCAGTGCGGTACGCTTCTGCTTGTCGCTCCAGTGACGCACGCAACGCCGCAATGTCGAGCACAAGATCCAACCCTAACAAAAGAGCGATTGAGATCGAGAGAGAGAGAGAGAGGTGAGGAGATAGAAACAAAGTGATAGATAGAGGGGAGGAGATAGAAACAAAGTGATAGATAGAGAGGAGGAGATAGAAACAAAGTGATAGATAGAGGGGAGGAGATAGAAACAAAGTGATAGAGAGAGGCATAGAAATGCGCGATATGAGGCACCTTTGGAGTACGCTTGCTGTGATTGCCGCAATGACAGGGGTGGAAGCATGGCAAACCAGCGCAGTGGGTCTGTGACTTTCTTTTTGCCCTTCTGCTTCACTTGGTCGGGCTCCTTGTCCTCTCGCTCCTTCTTGTTGCTACTTGACGTGCCCTTTTCCTTTGACGTGTCCTTTTCCTTCGACGTGGGCGATGCGCCTACACCTGTACTGTCTCCCTTTCTGCGCTGGCGCACGCCTGACGGCGTCGGCGACGACGAGGGCTCGGGCGCAGGCGTGCCGGGCCCCTCCTCGTCCGCCACGACGGCCTCCCTGGTCGCACGCGTCCATCGATGCGACTCTTCGTCGACAGTCGCCACCGACGTGGCATTCATCGAGGCTGGGAACTGCAGTGGAGTGATAGGGACGCCGCTGTAGCGTGCCTGCGCCAGGAACAGATTGCCCTACGCAAAACCAAGAGTGTTACGCCATCGTCCCTTTCGGTCTCCTCTCGCTGTACTTGTCTCAGCGATTCGCTTAGCTGTGCGTTAAGAGTCTAATGTGCCAAAGGAGCATTCCACAGGAAGCGAGGAGGAGGAGGAGGAGGAGGAGGAGGAGGAGGAGGGTGCGAAGGCAAAGAGAGAGTGGATGAGGTGTCAGTGTGTTTGTCTGTCATCACACTTGCAAACCTGAAGTTTTTCGTAGTCTTCCAGAAAGGACAAGGCCAACCCATCGAGATGTTCGTCGTTCATTGTACTCCAAGATATGAATAAGATTGAAATACCAATTTATTCTTCAAATTCTTGATTCCACTTACTTTGATTCCATTCATGCTTGTAACATGAAGGAGGCACTTCCAGCTTACTATCACAACGCAAAAGAGAATCTAAACCGGGGCGCGTTGAGCGGCGCTGGATTCGGTACTGTCCGCTTCTCTTGATCCTCGCACGTCGCCACTCTGCTGACTTGCACGCCATAGGCATCATTGTAGCGCAGATTGGGATATGGGGGTTTAGGATTGAAGCGAGTCGCAGGGTCCCCATCTTCATCAGTACGTCTGTGAGTTCACTTTGTCTCTCGGTCTCTCTCTCTCTCTCTCTCGATCTCTCGCTCTCTCTTCCTCTCAAGCGAATGTCGTCTAGGCACCTCGCTGGGATGCGCGACAATTGGAGCCAGTCTCACTGCATACATGATGTACAAGCGAGGCAGTGAGGCTGAGAGGCAAGCGGCACAACGCGATCAATAATAAAAAAACGTCTTTTTTTTTTCATTTTCATTTTCACACACATTGAAAAACTAACTCTCACTCACTGTCTCTCTCACTCACTCTCTCTCGCCGTTATTACGTACAAGACAGACAAGAAAGGATGCAGTGATCAGGCGGTCTTGTTGTCGTTGGGACAGGCGCGAGCAACGTGTCCGGTCTGGCCACACTTGAAGCAGGAGCGCACGTCAACGGGACTGGTACACTCGGCCGACTTGTGTCCGGCCATGCCGCACTTGTGGCAGCCAGTGGGACCCGATGCCATGCCGCCGTGACCGGTGCACTCGCGCGCCCAGTGACCCGGCTGGCCGCATCGGTAGCACTTGACTGTTTCCTTGCCACCGCCGGGGCCTTTGGGAGTGGGACAGTCGCGCGCCAGATGGCCAAACTACACACACACAAAAACAAAGGAAATGAGGGCATATGTACACATAAGGGCTAGTGGTGTCGTACGCCTTGGCACTGGTAGCAGCGGGTGCTAGGGTCGCCGCCGCCGCCCTGGTGCTGCGGTGCATACGCACCCCACGCCGCCTGGTACGCCGCAAAGTTGTACATGTCCATGGCCGCTGGTGGTGAAGGCAATCGTGTTGGGAGTAAGATGTTGCTTTTTCTTGTATGTTTCTCTTTTTTTTGAAAATGGGGTCTGAGTGTAAACATACCGCGTGCTGAGGCAGCGTAGGGGTCCTGGTGAGCGCCGTGCTGCGAGGTCATGGCGCCGCTTGCTGCGTGCTGCTGTGCCGCCAGCTGCGCCTGGAAGAACTCAGGCATGGTCGCAGCCGCAGCCAACACGGCAGCCGTAGGAGGCGCGC
The DNA here is from genome assembly GCA_943704425.1 of Ministeria vibrans ATCC 50519. Classification (NCBI taxonomy): domain Eukaryota; class Filasterea; order Ministeriida; family Ministeriidae; genus Ministeria; species Ministeria vibrans. Next base: position 57,230 of record CALSCP010002292.1, read on the forward strand.
CTGCTCCCGGTGGCGGCATGGGTCCCGAACCAGGCTGCGTCGATGAGTAGCGCTCGTACGGTCGAGGCGCGCCGCGTCCACCACCACCATACCTAGAAGAAGTATATATATAAACAATGAGTTGCCCACACGCAGTATCTACTCAAACACCAGAGCGAGCGTACCGCATTGGGCCGCCTTCGGGTCGAATGGCACGTCCACTACACAAGCCACAAACACATACACATGCCATGAGCGCGCTTCACATGCGACGACACAAGGACGCTTACCGAGTGGGCACAGGGAAGGTAGGGCAATCGGGGCCATGATGGCCATGTTCGCCACACACGTAGCACTTGTCGCGCGCAAGATTGGGGCAGTTGCGAGCCAAATGTCCTGTGATGTGATGTGAGAGAGACTGAGTCAGAACCAGAAAGAAAAAAAAAAAAAAAAAAAAAAAAAAAAGCCATGTCGTACCTGTTTAAAGAGAAGGGTCGCATTCTCGTAGCCGGACAAAATGGCAAGGCCACTGGCAGCGGCACAAGCCAGACGAAAATCTTCTTCGCCCGGGAACAAGAACCACATCTTGAGACGCTCGTGTGCACGCCCATTCTCCAACAGGTACGCATCTGCACCCGTCGGCGACATCAGCATGTTGGCCATACACTCAAAGGCTACATACATAAAAAATAATAAAAAAATTAAGACACAACTATCAGCTCGCATACACACGCATCTACTACAGACACACACGCGTACCCGCCTGCTGAATGCGCGGGTGCTCGTCGAACATCATTGTCTCAATCGCATGAAATCCCTTCTGTCGCGTAATCTGCGTTCGCATTGCCTCGCTGAATCCCGCCAGATTCGTCAGAGCCATCAGTGCCTCAAACTACAACAACAAAGCGACAAAGTAATGAGCAAAAATTGTCGCTAGCATACACGCTGACCTGTTGCAGGTCGGTTGTAGTGGGTTCAAGCAGCCCAATGAGCGGTCGCACGAGATCAGCCGCCTTCTGAGCCCCATACAGCTGCGGATTGGTCGTGATGGCCAGTTTTGCCAGTGCCTGAGCCGCAGCAGCTTTGCCCTAACCATTTCAAACACAATCAGTCTCGCAGCGAGTCATATACGCAATTATAGTGCCCCATGCATTACCTTGTCCGTTCCGTTGTTCGCAAGAAACATCAGTGTCTTCATGCCACCCTGCTGGACCACTCGGCCCCGCTGTTGCAAGTCGTTGCCCTTCACCAGCACAAGCATAATCCGCGACATCAGCTCAAGCAGCGCTAAGCCGAGCAGATAAGAAAGGAAACTATGAAAATTGAACGGTTCGTTCCTTACCAGCACTTTCGTCCGACTGAGTGAGCAAAAAGAGAGAGCCCACAAGACCCACATTAATGACACGTGCAATGCGCTCTTCAACAAAGTCCTCGTGATCCAGTTCATGGTCTTCAGGCACGTGCTACAAAAAAAGAAAGGAAGGAAGAAAGAGGAGAAAGGAACAAAGTGATCGAGAGAGAGAGAGAGAAACAAAGTGATAGATAGAGAGAGAAACAAGGTGATAGAGAGAGAGAATAAAAAAGACGAAAAAAGTAAGAAAGTGAGAGGAAAAACGAAAAAGAAGCCGAACACAATATGTACCTCTTTGGCAAACTTGCGCAGTTTCTCCATATCTTCATTGCGTTCGGGCTTCTCCATGGCATTGGTGACATTATAAAAGCACTGCACAACCCCATAGCGCACAGTGCGATCCTCCTCCTCCTTTGCCAGATCCATCAACACCTATGATCATAATATTATTATCATCATTAGTCACTAATTACATTTTCCATCATTGATAAGTATTTGTGTAGATCTAACCTTCATTGCGAGAGTGTCCTGTGTTAGCACTTCCTTCACCTCGGGATCCATCGAGAGAAACGCCATAGCCTGCAGAAAGGAGATGAGTCAGCAGACACACACATGCACATGCAAAAGCAAAAAAAAAAAAAAAAAAAAAAAAAAAAAAAAAAAAAAAAGTTTCGTTTTGCTGTCTACCTCCACTGCCCAGCGACGCAAATCAATATCCTTCTTGGAGTCAACTACAAACTTGCGCGCTGTGCGTCCCAGGTTGACCATGCTACCCTCGCCAAAGGTCGCACGCGAGGCAGCCGCATCGCCGGCCGTAGTGGCGCCAATTTTGCACAGGCCAACCATGGCGCGGACACGACAGCGGTCGTTAGTCGATTTAAACAACGCCTTGAGAGGCATGAAGCCCAGCTGAAGAATCACTCCGGCGCGCTTCTTGTCACTCACGGCAAAGGCAAGTGCCTCGGCCGCGGCGATTTGCGTCTCTTCGTCGGGATGCGTTGCGAGCTGAATGAGCGACTCGGTCGTGCCCTGTTCGCTCAGAAGCCACTGACCAACCTCTTGCGACGCCTGCATGGTGGTGCTCAGGCCAAAGCAGCCCTCGAGAATCGCTCGCTCGTTCGTGCTGTTGATGCGGGTGCACACAAAGCGCGAGCACTCTCCCTGAAAGCGGTCCTCAAACTGACGACGGACCTTGTCGTAGAGCTTGCGCAGCACCACGCTCGCATGGGTGCGCAACGAACCGTCAGTGTCGCCAATGGACGCGGCAATAAGCAGCGCGCGCACTCCACCTCGCTCAAGACAGGTGAAGGCATTGTCGCCCACGTCGAGCACACTCATCAGGCCGTTCATGGCCGATTTCTTCACCTTGAGATCAATGCCGGTCTGCGCCACCGCCGACACCAGTGTGTCCAGTGACGAGACGGCCGTCAGCGAAGTGGACATAACCGGGAAGGTGGACTGTGGCTTGAGTGCGTCGTCGTCGTCGTTGACAAACTCCTTGCGTACAAACGGCTTGGCCTTCTTCTCGCCATCCTCGCCCACCTCACCGTCGCTTTCTTCGTCGTCCTCGACCTTGCCATCTTCATTGCTATTCACCACAACGGTCGCTGCAGCCGGACCCTTGCCCTTGGCTTTCCTCTTAGCCTCCGCCTCGGCCGCTGCCTTCTCCGCCGCCGCAGCCTTCTCCTGCGCCAATGCACGCTCACGCTCACGCTCCGCCTCCATGTCAAAGTCATCCGGTAACTCTGTAATGGTCGCCGGCTCAACACTCGACGTACCCACCGGTACGACCCGCTCTGCAGCCTCCGCCTCCGCCTCCATCTCGTTCTTCTTGTCGACTCCCTTCTGAACCGTCTCTTTCATCTTCTCAATGAGCTTCGCAGCCTTGGACGCCTCGTCCTTGCCGTCCTCCTTCTTCTTCTTGGGCGGCGGCGCTTTCTTCGCCTCGGGATTGTCAATAGGATTGGTCTTGATTGTCTGCGACAAAATCCCAATGGCACTCTGCGCAACCGGCACATTCGAGCTGCTCGTCAAGTGGTTCAGTCGGTGGATTCCAACCGTCTCCAGCACGGCACTCAAGTGTTTCTAGTGACCACACACAATTCGGCATTGTTTTAAAAAGAGACTTGTTAATATTATTGATTCGGTTCGATCTGAAATATCGACACACAATGCAATACACCCTCATAACTACACTAAATATATGTGTATATTTACCTTGTGTTGGGCAACATGGTAAAATACGCGACCCACCGCCGCCTTGAGGGAGTCCGAGGCAATCGAGTCGTCCTCGAGCAAGGGCAAAATCTTGTCGAGCACACCGTAGCGCACAACTTCGCCGGCCTGCGACTCTTCACGAGCCAGTACCATCAAATTGTTGGCGGCCGTCACCAGCTGCTCGGCATACGTGTCGTCGTCGACGGGTCGCTCGGGCTTGACGCCACCAATGTAGTCTTCGAGAATGCGCAACATGCTTTTGACACGGTTCTCGACACTCTGACCTTCCGCCGAAAGTTTCGCATTCGCCTGCGCCAACCGCCGTGCCGACGCAATAGCATCCTTGTTGTTCGGATCGTAGCGCAACACACTGCGAATGTCAAGAAACGCATCTGCAATGCGACCGCTCTTCTCCAATGCAACGCCGCGTCTACGCACGAGAAAAACGCATCGTCAACTAAGACCCGTCTCCTGAGACACGTACCTGTACAGAGCTTTCACATCGGCGGGCGTGAGTTCCAGACAGCGTGTGCACGACGCGATCACCTGAACGAGTCGGTGTGGAGTCGAGGATGTGAGGGTGAGTGATGAGTAAAAATACAGTCTCGTCCCTTTCTCGCTCGTATTCCCAACACAGACACACACACACACACACACACACACACACACACACACACACACACACACAGACACAGGGAGAGAGAGAGAGAAAGCGATCATAGCGCGCGACACACATCAGACCCATAGGAACAGTGCAATGGCCGTGCAGATGCAGTCGAATCGGAGTGAAACGACAACGACATGTTTCACCAAAAAAAAAAAAAAAAAAAAAAGATGAGTCGATGACAGACCGAATTGTCTCTTTCGTCACCTCTGCGATTTCGCCACGCGCGGCTGCTAAAAGACGCAATGACTCAAGAGAGAGTTCGCTTCGGCGTCGGGCGGCAGGGCGCGGAGGCGTGGCAGAAGCGAGCTCGGGAATGTACAGTCCGGTGGTGGAGAGAAGCGGAGACGAGTCACGCCGCTTGAGGATGGAGCGGACGGGCAGGCGCGAGGGCGAGGGAGGACACCGTCTACAGGATGAGAGTGCGCACCGGTTAGAGTGGCGTCGAGCGACGTAGCTGCACATATTTCGTAATGATCGCGCGAGTCGAAAAGAATTAGGTTGAGCGATGACAGTGAAAACGCAGAGCGTCTCACATGACCACCGCCGAGCGTCGCGTGCGCCGTACCTTCCAACACCCTCTTGTCTCTCGTCCGTCTGGCTGTCGGTCGCAACGAAATGGAGTTTACGCATTACAGTCACAGCCAGGAATGAACACAAAAAAATACTGATCGAAACGACTCGAATAAATTATTTTTCAAGGATCAACTGTCAACTGGGACGAAAAAAAACGTATATTGGACAGCGTCACGCTGGGCGATCTGGAATCTCTGGACACCAACAAGTGGCTAATGGGCAGTAAGTACGTGACACACATATGTCCGCATTTCATTCATAAACTACAGAGAGGGTGGGAGTGCCATGTGGGCGCGGGCGGCTCGGCGACGGTAGCGCGAGACGCACTTGCGTCGACGCACACTCGACAGAACATTGCCTTTCGCATCGTGTGTGGGAATGCCCCACTCGTCAAATGTAGCATACCGACCAGTTTTCACGAATGAATTCTACAACCAAACAAAAGAAACAGCATCAGAGAGGGAAGAGAAGGGTGAGACAATAGACCAGGGCAAAACCGGCCATACTCGGACGTCTTGTTCACGCTCCTGTTGTGTCTTGCGCGCTACAACAGCCCTATGCTCGCCTGTACGGGTTCCTCCCGACTTCTCGTGTCCTACACTATCGCGAATTCGCATTCCCACCATCCGCAGCACATCTGATCGCAATCGATCACAATCCTCCAAATCTTCCTTTTGCCCCTCTCGCTACACACACACACACCACAAAGACACACACCACAAAGACACACACCACAAAGACACACACCACAAAGACACGCACCACAAAGACACGCACCACAAAGACACGCACACACACACACACACACAATTATATATACAACAATGCGTTTTAGTGTTATCTCCGTTGTGTTTGTGGGAGTACGTTTTTGAGTGCATCTGAACGGACAGTGGCGCGGAAGCTCTGAAATAGATGCAGCACATGATCCATTTCACTGCTCGACGTCACAAGAGCGGCCAGTCCATTCTACGCAAATGCATCAGTTGAACAACGCACACGCGCGACACGCAACTGACCTCTTTTGGGCGGGTCATTTCAAGGCCAAAGAGACAGAGCATACGATCGACAAAGTGTGCAACAGAGCGCACCAAATGGACATGGACTGCACTCGGACCGACAGAGAGTGCTCCGCTGCGCTCATGGTCGCTCTCCTGGTCACTACTCTCGTTTTGACTGTGGTTGTTGCTCTTGCGCGCTAGGTACGCATTGGTCTTTTGTACCAAATCCAGAATGCGCTGTAGCGCGGTCGGCGTGTCAAAGTCATCGCGAAGCGCACAGTCAATCTCATTGCGTGTCCCAAATAACCTGCACCACAGAGGAAATTGGTCCGTTTTCGAACACATTCGAATGTTCCTTACGCCTTTTGCAGCGCCTCCTCCGCAATGGTCCACTGTACTTCCTGCGCATTCTCCAGTGTCTCCACTGTCGTGAAGAATCCTTTTAGTCGCTTCTCGGTCGCAAGTGCCTATCACAGCCACAAGAGGAGAAAACCAAAATTGAGAACAGCAGCGCTCTCGGTGAGTGTGCTTCTAACCTGCGTCATACTGGAGTCGGTCCATTCAGTGCGCGATCGGTATTTGGACTGAAGACAAAGCAAACGGAAGTGTTGTGCAGTGTATTGCCCCAGAAAGTCCTACACGTGTACACAATGATCCCCAGTTGCACACCTGCCACACACAAAATCTCTAACTCTCTCTCTCTCTCTCTCTCTCTCTCTCTCTCTCTCTCTCTCTCTCTCTCTCTCTCTCTCTCTCTCTCTCTCTCTCTCAACGAACCTCAATCAGCACAGAATTGTCCAACGATTTGCTCATTTTGATGCTCTGCACATGTAAATGCCCTGTGCGGCACAGTCGAGACATCAGGGGAACATGAAAGAAGTCAGTGGAAGAGGACAATAACTAATATTTGACCGTCATAGTTATACCGGAGTGAATAAAGTACGAGCACCACTGAGACGAGTCGTGAAGGGCCTCGCACTGGGCAATCTCGTTGTCGTGGTGCGGAAAGGCAAGGTCTTCGCCGCCCGCATGCAGATCCAACGACGCCCCAAACACATCCGAGCACATGGCACTGCACTCAATGTGCCAGCCGGGCCGTCCGGGCGCCGCCCCCCGAGGCGATGCCCATGCTGGTTCGTCTGAATTCTACACATCCCATCCAAAGTCAACATAGAGTGCACTAAAACATATATTTTAAATATATTTTACTACCTTGGCAGCTTTCCACAACGCAAAGTCCTTCTGATCTCGCTTCTCTCCGTACGCTACATAACCAATGCGCATCAGACTGTACCTCTCTATCGCTCCGTTCTCTCTCTATCACTTTGTTCTTTATCACTTTGTTATTTCTCTCTATCACTTTGTTATTTATCACTTTGTTATTTCTCTCTCTATCACTTTGTTATTTCTCTCTATCACTTTGTTCTTTTCCATACGATCCGGCTCAGCCATCAACTTCCTTCGCGCTGGCTCCAATTTCAAATACCGGTCTCCAAACCGAATCGTGTCAAAGTACACACTACCACACCTGGTCTGATACGCAACCCTAAGCATTCGTATACATTGGCATCACAAAATACATCTCCTTTTTTTATCATCTCTCTCACTTTGTTCCTTGTCCCTCCTCTCTCACTTTGATATTTCTGATATTTCTCCCTCCTCTTTGTTCTTTCTCTCTCCACTCTCTCTCACACTTTGTTCTTTTTACCCCTCCCCTCTCTCTCTTACCCTTTGTCAATCAAACGCTCAACAAACTGAACAATCTCCGGAATAAACTCTGTCACACGCGTAATCAGATGCGGCGACACAACTCCAAGTCGGTTCAAATCACGGAAAAAGTCACGCTCGTATCGATCAGCAACTTCACTTGCTGCACACTGCTCCTTCTTTGCTCGTTCAATAATCTACAAACGACCATGGTATGCAACACAGCATGAATCTAGCAGCCACGTCTACACAGTACACCGGTATGGGTAGGGTGGTACCTTGTCATCGATATTCGTCACTCCCATTGTCTGAAACACTTGCACATGAAAGTAATCCGCCAAAATGCGTCGCACAATGTCAAACTTGACGTAACAACTGCACACACAAGCAATCGTTGGTGATTTCCGACTGGGTATCGCTCAACACGTACCTTGCATGTCCCAAATGCGCGTCGCTGTACACGGTCGGGCCGCACATGTACCATGTGAAAGGACGACCTACATACTCACGCGACTGGTCACAACTCACACACTGTCAAACGGGAGACGCGCACACCCTCAGCAAGCAACACACCGCTGGCGCATGGCAACCCGCCTCCCCTTGTTGCAGTACCACATCATCTGGCGCGCAGGAAGCGCCGTACAGCACCGCCTCAGGTCGAACCGACACGGCGAAACGCTTTGGCGAAACGCACTCCATTCACTCCCTCCCTCTCGATATCCCCCTCTCCCTTTCTCGCCACATACACTCACTGCAACACTCTATGCACGAACACGACCGCTTTACCTTCCGGGATGATCAGCTTCTCCTTTTGTCGCGTCAGCGAGTTGAAAATCATAACACCACTGTCAATCCCTGTTGGCTGCTGCCACGGTCGACTCGTCGCCCCACCCGAGTGTCTTCTTCTGCCAGGCCACAGCAACGAAGCGGCTCGTCGCATTTGCGACATGCAGAGCATTTTTTTTGAAGAATTATTATGTTTCACGTATTTGGATAGATCCTTTCAATCTATTCAATCGCTTTCTTTCACCAAATTCAACGAATCGCAAATTCGCCGTTCGCACGACACACTTTACTCATCTTGCTGCATGAATTCCAAACCGGTTCCTGGGTCCGGAATAGACCAAGACGCGCGACCTATCACTCCCGTTCGCGACGCTGTTCTTGACGACGCGGTAATCAATTCCCCTGCCTCCCCTTCCCGCGGCAACTCACGACTACACAAGCTCTGCTTTGTCCTCGATCATGTCCACCGTGCTCTCATTAGTTTGATTCTTTCGCGTGCTTTCTTTCTTCTGCTGCACTTGATTTTTCTTCGTCGTTGTCAATGGCAACGAAATGTCAACATCCACCCCAACCCTCTCTCTCTCTCCCACTCACACTTCGTCAAACTAAACGCCTCTTCGTCGCCATCCTGTAACCTGGTCTGGCTGTCTCTTGAGCGTGTTCGCTGTGTCCTTCAGAAACCCCTCCATATCCATCCCTCTCGTGATTCTTACTCTCGAATAATCCAAAACTTTTTCTTGCACTGTTTCTCTGGTGCAGATTGTCGAGGCTCCCGTCACCAGCAGCGAGTGGGTGCACCGTTTTGGCGTGCAAACCACCAAACTGACATTCAATCGAGTGCTCGCCGACTGTGGCTTCGGCGACGACGACTTTGATGCGTTCGCCGACACTCTCTCAACCGATTTGCAGCGCCACCTTGGCACTGGGCTCTTCGACTACTATCGCGATCACGAGCCCACGGGCACATCCTGCGCTAAATCGACTGCCTCGTCCTCTTCTTCGTCGCATGGCCGACTCATGCAAGAGTGCGAGCGGCGCTTGGCGCTGCACCTTCGTGTGTGTCAGGCGCGTCGTGACTTCCTCAAGCGTGGTAGCCGAGCAACCTTTGGCCTGCTTACTGTGCCTGAGACTGTGCTCATTCTCGACACATCAGGTCTTACCTCGTACACCGTCGAATTCCTCAAGGCGTCACTCATGACACTCGTACGCGAGCAATTCTCGCAGCTCAAGCTTGTCAACGCAATTCTGTGTGGGCGTCACCCGGACTCCAGCGAGCCCGACCTCTTTTCGGGACGTGCCGTGAGCCCAAGTACATCGCAACTCGACGATCTTTGTGCATGGATTCGCGTCAAGGTTCGTCTCGACGCGGCCTCCAGCAAGCCCAGCCCGCCCGCTCTAGCGCCCGCCCTGCGCGCCGCCTTTGCCGACGAGCGCATCCAGTCGGTAATTTTGGTGTCGCACTCAGCCCCAGGCGAGTCTGCAGACACCCTTGTCACTCAAGTGCTCGAGACCAACTCGCGGCGCACTCTGCCCGTCCATGTCGTTGCGTACAACCCTCCCTTTACATCCGAGGCAAGTGAGTTCCACGACAAGCTCACACGAGCAACACGCGCGTCGCTCAAGATCGTCGCTCCCGCCGCAAATATTCCCTCCGCGGCCAGCAGCATCAGCACTAGTGTCCGTTCATCCATGCCCATATTATCTGCCGATTCGGAAGACCAAATTGTCGCTGGCGAACTCGCGCTCGCCCGTGAGTCCCTCGAGCGCCTGCGACGTTTCCGCAAGTCGCTCGCGAAGAAACGTGCTGGGCGTTGCACATCCGTGGTCAACAGCGGCTGTACTGCAAGAATCACTACACCACACCATGGCGATCCCTGGCTTGCCATCCACGGCCTTACATCCCGACACCTGGACATCGCGTCGCACCTCAAGCCCATTGCGTTCAAGCACTGCCCCGGTGCCCACTTCTGCCACCACCTTGACATGGTCCACTACGTCTTTCCCGACGGACGCACACGCCACGTTCGCTTTACTCGTGCTCTAGGCGACGCCTACGCCATCCAAATCCAAGGCGCAATTGACCTCTACACCGAACGCGTCGCGTGGCTTGCCCGCGGCTCCCGCGCCATCTTTGGCGAACTGCCCAAAACGGATTCGGCATCTAGTTCTGCAAGCTCGAGCTCGCGCTCCACGACTTCGTCTGTCGTTGTGATTGTCGACACCAGCCTGAGCATGCAGCCTCGCCTGGCGGTGCTCAAAGACAATCTCATGCGTCTGCTGCGCGAACAAATCGCCGGTCAACGCGCCTTCAACTTTGTCCAGTGCTCCACAGAGGCGACTCCGTTCCGCCCGGCCGTCGTCCAGCCTACGCCGTCTGCCATCGACGCTGCCGCTGCCTGGATCCGCGCCTTGCACGCCGACGGTTCATCCAATGTCGATGCTGCCTTGCAGCTTGCCCTGCGTGACGTCGGCGCGCACACCATCTTCTTCATTACGGACGGTCGCCCCGATCAGCCCGAGGCCTACCTGCTTGAGCGCGTCACCGAGACCATCCGTGCACGCGGCCCTCACGCCCCCGTCACCATCAACACCATTTCCTTCCACATGAGCGATCCCGACGCCAATCAGTTCCCGCGCGACCTCGCCGCTCTCACCTCTACCGGTCGCTTCTTCCAGGTGTCGCGCGCAGACCTGCCGTACACACGCGATGCGCAAACGGGCGCAGTTGAAATCACCCAGCTGAGCCTTGACGCGCGCGTGCGGGCCGTCCAGGAAGAAATTCTCTTGGCACAAGACTACTTGCGGGTTGCACGCGAACTGTGTGACCAGTGCGAGGGAAAGGGTCCGGCAGCAACGGCACGCGCTGAGCAACGACGCAAGGCGGAACACAAGGCCCGTCTGGGCATGTCCGACTCGCGACTTCTCGAGCTGCGCGCCGGACCTCGCTGGCATCACATGAGCTCGTCGCGTCCAGGCGACGCCCAATGGGAGGCGCAGCAGCGATCTATGGCTAAAATCGAGACTGTCAAGCTTCGCGAGTTTGCTGCACGACGGGCGTCGCAGCGTGCCAAACTGGGCCCCACTCAGCGCGCCGCCATGGAGAAGGAGGACGCCCGTCGTCTTGCTGAACGCACCGAAGAACTCGAGTCGCGTCTCCGTGGCACCACAGCTCAGTCTCTTGTGACGTCCGTTCGTGCCACGCCAGAGCAACAAAAGAAGGCGGGCAAGGCGCAAATACGAAAGATGAATAAGATGACGAAGGGCGAGCCACAACACATTCGTCCCGAGCGAGTGTGCTCGACGCACGACTGGCTCAACGGCGGTGCGTCACTCGAGCAGCGAAAACTCTCCATCTTTGACGTGTTTAACAGCATGGTGGTGCGCCACTCGCCCAAGTACGTCAAGATGCTGGGCAAGGAGGTACACGCACGCTACTGCGAGCACGTCTACGACACCTACCAGTTTGTTGACGGTGACATGGAGCATATCAACCCGCAGGCAGCCCACATCCAGCAGTACCTCCTCGACGTCAACGAAGCTGTTGAGCTGTATCGCCAGCGACTCGTCTGGCTTCAACGCCTTCCGCGCTCTCTGCTCGGCGTCGTCGCCGCCGAGAGCGTCGTCATTGCAGTGGAGCTGTCGCCTCGCACTCGCGACCATGCAGACCTCATTGTGAAAGCGCTCCAGCTGCAGCTGAAGGAGCTTGTGCAACGCAGCGCCCTCGTCGACCTGGTTCTCTTTGACGAGTGCGGCATGCACGCGCTTTTTGGACGTCAGGAACCACTGGACGACGAGGAGCGCGCGGCAGAGGCGAGGTCATTTGTCGACGAACTGGACTGGGGCAAGTTCGCAGACGGACGACTGCGCGTGGAGCAGGAACAGCATGACGGCGACGGCACGGCAATCATTTCCGAGGTGTTGCGCGTGATATGCGCACGTGGAGGAGCCGATGACACGGGCGGGGACACGGTGGATGTGGTACATGTGCTTATGAGCAGTGCAGTGGACGCTCCGGCCGACGCGCTTGTGGTCAGCGCACGCGACGGCGAGACGCCCACGCGTGTGCATACCGTTGCATTCAACACGGACGACGACACGCACGCCGTCTTGCGCAATGTCTCACTGGTCACCGGTGGTCACCATTTGCGATGTGATGTCATGGATGAGTCGTTGAAGGTGGAGTCGGACGACACGCGCCTGCTTGAGCGTGAGATGGCTCGTGCCGACGAGTACAAGAAGCGTGCCAACGAATTTGTTCGCGCGCCGGTCCACCCCGAGCGCTCCTCTGTGCCCATTTGGCAACCCTCTCGTGCGCGTCCTGGTGTGCCCAAGGAGGAGGACAACCCACCACCGCGTCTACTCGAGCTGCGTGCAAAACTGTCGGCGACACGGCGGACCGTCTCGCAGACGTCCAGGCCCGCCAGCGCTGCGCCTTCGACGTCGACCTCGTCAATTGCAAAGGGGAAAACAACAGGAGCGCGTTCGGGGGTCATGGAACAGCGTCCGAACACACCTGTCCTGCGGGGACTCGCCTCACAATTGCGTGCGTCCGCGTCACAACCCCTGCTGCGACACGCATCGGCGTCGTTCGCTGCCCGACGCCCAGGCCAGCCAATGAACGAGCCCAAGGTGCATGGACGCTCGATTGTGGGACATTCCGCAGTGGCATGCTCCTCCGACGATGGGTACTTTTATGGGGCGAGTGTCGAGTCGTGGTTGGGGCGTGACGGGCGCTTTCTTGTGTCGTTCACTTCGGAGCGCGTGAAGCCAAGCGACAGCGATGGTGACGATGGCTACGATACCGCCGACGGATGTGAGGACGAGCATACACGCAATGAGCGACGTCAGCGTGAGAACCGCCGTCGTCAAGTTGACCCCGATCGGCTCTTTCCGGAGCGCAGTGCGGTGCGTGGCGAAGCGCTTGCTCCTGGAGATTTTGTGTTGTATCCCATGGCAACGAGACGTACCGAGAACACATTTGTACCCTGCATGGTTGTGGCGGGCGACAGCGACGGCGAGAGCGCTGGCGAGGTTGCTCTTGAGCCAGTTCACACACATCAGACGACGGTGGTGGAAGCGGACGCACGGGCGATTGTGCTTTTACGCGACACCTATGTGGATGTGTGTAGCGGAATCTACGTGCAGGCACTGCGATTGTTGCGGTGCGTACACTCAACCAAACTGACACGTCGTGAGGCAGCTCTGATTCCCTCGGCGGAGACGGTCGCGGCAATGCGAGCGCACCTGGTGCATCTCGACGTGGATGTGGAAGGGCTCGAACGCACCGTCAACACCAGTTGTGACGACGGATACACCGTGGCAGGTGGCACGAGTGAGGTCAGTACGCTGTTGCGAACATCACAGTTGCTGGACGAGGAGCGCGAGCTGCGCTTTGGCGACATGGTCTACGTGCTCGATCGGCAGACGGGACGCTACTTTGTGGGCAAGGTAGGCAGTGACGAGCTGGATGAGGAGGGTGAGGAGGGAAGTGACGTTGAAGTCAGTCGGGGGCTGCACGACCGCTTTACAATCGAATTGTGTGACGGGGGGCGATTGCGTGGTGTGGCTCGAGACGATGTGTTCAGTGTGGACGACGACGCGGGTGCGCTTGTCGAGGACGGCGACTATGTGCTAGTGCGGCGTGTGGACCGTGCGTGTGGCGCGTCCGAAGACGACATCGACGCCACATCCGACTCGCTGGAGTGGGTCATGGAGCCAGCGCGTGTCGTGGCGAAACGAGTGACTGTCGAGGAGGACGACGAGGAGGATGAAGAAGAGAATGGCACAGGCCTAGGGGATGATGGCCTGGGGCGCATTGAGACTGAGGAGTTTGCGGTGCGCTGTTCGTGGGACGATCACGAGTGGCGCTGGTGTCGACGCGAGCACCTCTTCTTGTTGACACAGCCCCTACACGACGACATGTTGCGCTACATGAGGTATCTGGACACGGCACGACGCAAGCGTGCGGCTGCCAAGAAGAAGAAGAAACGAGAGAGTGCGCAACGCAAGAAGGAACGAGAGACAGTCGCGAGTTCGCTGATGCGACGACTGCTTGAAAACGAGGGAGGTGCGGCAAGCGAGCGCAAAGTATTGTTGACGCAGCGCATTGCAAGCGAGCACTATCACGAGCGGAGGCCATCGCGACGCGAAGCGCAACGGGAGCACAACGAGTCAACGCACACGGAACGCATGGTGGTGGTGGTACGCGACCCGTCGCCTGTCACGCCACCCTCCCCCGAGCCAGAGCCACCGTTGGTACTGTCGACGACTGAGCTGCGTGATAGTGTTCAGTGGAAGCACACTGACGAACGTCGCAGTCGTGCATGCAAAGCGCGCGAGCAAGATCTTGTGGAAGCAGAGCACTTGTTGGATCAAAGAGCATGTGTAGCAGACAGCGTGCGATAAACAGAGAGAAAGAGAGAGAGAGAGAGAGAGAGAGAGAGAGAGAGAGAGAGAGAGAGAGAGAGAGAGAGAGAGAGAGAGAGAGAGAGAGAGAGAGAGAGAGAGAGAGAGAGA
>CALSCP010002292.1:72033-82512 GCA_943704425.1 Ministeria vibrans ATCC 50519
AAAAAAAAAAAAAAAAAAAAAAAAAAAAAAAAAAAAAACACCTTCAAGCGACGTCGTGCGCACCTTTTCGTGATCGCCGCGCTTCGCATGGATCGCAGCAATGTTTTTGTGGCATGCAGCGCAAAGATCGCGGGCGGCCTTGGGCGACGAGTCGTCCAGCGACACCTGAGACAACGCCGCCTTGTACGAGCCCAGAGCCGCGTCCAGCTGTCCCGCACGAAACTGCTCGTTGCCCGTCCCCTTCAATTCAACCGCCTTCTCCATATACTGCTCTTGTAAGATGTCGTAACAATGAATAATTTTGGTTTTAAATAAATATGTAATTATTTTTAAATTTTCTTTTACTTTCTTTATTCTTAATTCTTTTTGCCATTGCCGGCCATGGTGGGCTCAATCATAGACGCAAACGAGCTCAAGCCGTTTGTGCACTATCGAAACGTAAAGTGAACGCAAAAGGATAAACGTTTAGTAATCACAACTCACACTCCTCAACACACAACACACAGCTCGCAACAAACTACAGTCTTGTCGACAATGTCCACTCGCTGACCAACACCGAGTATATCATTGGGGGGCTTTGCGAGATCCTCGAGAGCGGCGGCGACGTGGTGGAGTGTGTTCCCTTCATGGGCGGACTCGCCATCCTCTTTGCCTCGGGCGCCGTCTGCTGCGTCGATCTCGCCGTGCCCGACAACGCCAGCCCGCCAAGCGCCTCTGCTGCCAAGTTTACCGGGCCATCGGAGAAGACCAATGCCAGCGAAGGCGCCGGAAAAGGTGGCAGACCGCCGCGCACAGTCCGCGCGACAAAGTGGTGGCGCTCCGACGACGACGACATCCCTGCGACAGGTGGCTTTGAATTGCTCGCGCCTATGGGTTCGGTTCTGATCCTCGTTGCTCGCGGTGGCCGTGCGCTGTTTTCGTGGCCGGCGGACGCCCAACGTGGACCGCTCTCATCCTTATCGCTCACCTTCGACAACGAAACCGAGCGCATCACGCACATTGCCTCGTCACTTGTGCGTTGTTCCATCGTTATTGCACGCTGTCGCGTCGCGTCGTTTGTCGACCCTGCCATTCATGCGTTCACATCGTCGCACGCGCGTGGTCGTGCTGATATGATCGATCGACTCGAGCACCCTTTCGCCTTTGCCGACACATTTTCATCCGATCCTATTGTCAAATTGCGAGTCGGTGGCATGCAGACTCTTGCTTTGACTGCCTCGGGTGTTGCCTACACCTGGGGCGTTGATCAGCAGCGCATTAATAGCACTCTCAACAAACGTGTCTCCTCCGACCTTCTCTCGTCCTTCAATTTGCCTCCCAACTCTTCGAGCGACGCCAGCAGCAGCAGCAACGCCAACGGTCGTTTGGACGCGCGTAGACGGAACCACGACGGCAGCAACGACGGCAACGAGGACGGCAGTGCCGACGAAGGGGATGAGGAGGAGGATGAGGATGAGGACGACAGCGACGAGAGCACCACTAGCAATGTCGCACCTGTCAACAGTGGGGCTGTCACTCGAATTCCCGATGCACTTCTCAGTGCCGTGGCGTCATTTCCCTCTGCCACCGCCACGAACACAGTCACAGCCACTACTACTACTACTACTGCTGCTGCTTCTGAAGCCACTACCCTCACGGACACTATCGCTTTTGCCGTGGGCGCCAAAGTGAATTGGAAACCTCGTCCACCGACCCCCGTACCACAAGAGGAGTCCTCGTCGGCGAATTCGGCCAATGACACCGATGGCCCTTCTTTGCCGCCCTTTACTGCTCCACTTGTTGTGCCACCACCCCGGAAAGGTATCGTGGTGCTCAACGTGTGCACCGCTGAAATCGGCTACGTGATTGAGCCCAACGAGTGTCCGTCTATCTCGCGCCATCGTCAGGGCGAGCTCACATACGTGCATCTGCCGCTTCACCGTGCCATCAAAACCACCCTCGAGAAGACACTCGAATTTGTTCACTCTTACTCAAACCCAACTTCACTCAATTCGCTTCTCAATGCCGAACAACAGTCGCTCGTTGATTCATCCACCTACCCACGCACATTCGACGGCTCCATCGACGTCGAACTTCTGGGGCGCATCCTTCAGGTGCGTCCCTTTGATACATGGGAAATTGGTGGTGTGCTCTCCCAACGCGCCAAAGTACCCACCGTTGATCAACTGAGCCTCTCTCCGACACCCCGCGAGCGCGTTTCCACCACACTCGATCGATGTTTTCTCATTGTGCTCTCGGAGGGCGAGGATGACCCCGAGCCTAGCACCACCGACACCGACGCCAACGCCAGCAGTGCGTCGGTCAACAACACGAACGCGGCTGTGTTGGAGACTCCCGGTGCTGCCTCAGTGTTTGCGTCCGAAGCGGAGCCCATCGAGAGTCGACCGGCAGGCACGGTCATTGCAGTCTCTGGCGACCAGGTTGTTTTGTACACGGGCGACGACCCGCAGCCCGATATGGTGGCCGCCGCTCTTAGTGGTGCCATCCGTATCGTGCCTGCCGCCGACCTTGTGTTGTGGACTGATCCATTGAGCTCGTGCCCCAACGCCGAAGCACATGTCTCCACCGTAGACGACGACTGCGCCAGCAACAACAACCAAAACGTGGACGAGGGCGCTCAGATCGAATCTGAGAGCGAAAAGAAAAAGAAGGCAGAGGAGAAGGAGAAGGAGCCATCGTTGGATGAACCCCTGCTCCACTTTTCCTACTATCTCCGTCACGGCACGCGCAGCGCACCTACATTGCGCCCCACCGCCTTGGACCATACGGTCCTTGACGTGTCCGCCATGCCCAATGGTTTTGACTGGCTCCTGCAAAAGAAGGGCGCGACTGACTGCTCAGATCGACTCTTGTGCGTCACCGACTTCTTTCTTTTTGGAGTCATGTCGCAGACGGGCACCGACACAACCTGTCGTCTGTGCTCGAAAGAGTTCAAAACGTCCGAGGCACTGCGCCAACACCTCGGTGAGTCCAACCACCAGGTGTCGGGCATTGTCACCGTGCTTCCAGCCGTCCTTTCCAATCCTGTTCTTCATCCCCTCTCAATTATCTCATCCTCCGATGGCTGCGGTGCAGTACGCGACTGCCATGGACACCTGTATCCCACGAGCGCTATCTCGCTCAAAGCGGCCGACCTATGTGTTCGAGGACACTCGACGCGACTGGCGTGGCGTCCCGAGAAACGCTCCGTCTTCTCACACACCAAACGCCTCTTTGACTGCTGCGTTGCCCTGGTCCAACCAACACCGCTTTTGTTTCGTGCCTCTTTTGAAGGCGACATTCTCTATCGCACGCTCAAGGAACCCAAGAACCAAGAAATGCTCACGGAGAAGTTGATATTTGCTCGCGCTCGCTTTGGTGCCTCGCTCCTTCACCTCACCACCGACTCGCGCGTCCTCACTACTCTCTTGCGCTCCGAGACATTCTCCCCACACATTGACCGTCTTCTTGCACTTGTCAACGCCCTTGGTCAATCACCCCTCGAAACAGCGCTTGCCGAACGTTACCCGCTCCTTGCGTTTGCCATTTTGCACACCCTCAACACTCGCAGTGAGCGTCTTGCTGCAACGCCAACCGACACACCAACATCAGTCTCATTGGCAACGTCCGCGCCCAACACCAACGATGCGCTTGCCATTGCTTTTATAATGCGCAATCGTCGCTCACGCTCCGCCACCAACACCATCGGGGTCGCCGCCAGCACACTGCCAGAAGTCGCTCCCCTTCCGTTCAGTTTGCTTAAGAGTGACATGTTGTCGGGTGCGACGACCAGCGTGTCCGAAACCGAGTCGCCCCAGCAAAGTGTCTCATTGACCGCTTGCTTTGACAAGGACCCGTCCACGTCTAAGTGGCTCCATGTCAACCACTCACTGCCCGTCAGTGACGGCTTCCACCTTTCATTTACCACGAGCGCCACTGTCCCCGAGAGCTCTGCTTCACTCAGCACTTGTTTTGTTGTACACCTGTGTCCCACCGAATGCCTCGCCATGTCTTCGCCGGCGCGTCCCAAGGCGCTCTCCTCCACCGACGACGCACACATCATTGCAGCTCAGTGCGGCATTCCAAACACACTGCGTCTTGTTGTTTTTGTGCCATGGTCTCCCTCTTACTCTCGCGTTCCGCATGTGTATCTGGTTTCGCACGATTCTGTCGTTGTCAAGCATGCCGTCGTCAACGCCGGCAATATTCTTTCCGGTGTTCTTGACTTTGAGGTGCGTTTCAATCCCTACGTTGGCACCGACTCATTCACAGTTGCTGCCAATGGTGTCGCAGTGTTTGCGGCATCCATCTCCTCGGACGTGATAGCCCCCACCGCTCGCACTTGGCTCTCGTTTAATGTTTCCACCGTGCACATCGCTGCCCCATTCTCTCGCAGCGTTCGACCACCATTGCAGTTGTCGTCGTCCACAAAAACGACGTCAACGATAACGACGTCGACGAGCGAGCCAGACAAGACGTCGACAGCAGAGAAAGAGGCGGACGAAGACCAACTAGGCGGCAACGAGTGCCTTGCACGAATTGCAAATCTGTCTTTTCGACAGTTCTCGTCGGGAGGACTCGCTGCGCTCAAGTTCCATGCGGCTCTTCAGACGGGCGGTGACTTTGCTGCCATCGACTTACGCCATGCTCCCCTTGACTGTGTGGTTCGTCTCGAGTCGCTCGCGCTCCTCTCGATGGCTACCCCTTCCGTAGAGTCGTCCATGTCCGCGTCACCGCCCTCCAGCATCTCGGCGACGTCCGCCACCACCACGACCGCCGTCACCACCACCACCACCGCCGCCGCCGCCTCTTCCACCACGTCTTCTTCTTCTGCGCTTTCCTCTTTGCACCAACCGTCGTCAAGTCGGTTTGGTGGTGCACGCAAGTCCACGCGTGCCTTTGCCAAGGCGTCCACATCGGCTTCGTCCGCTTCGTTGACCTCCACCAACACATCGCCGAGTTCCTCGTCCACCGCCTCTGTGCCTCTTATGCGTTTCAGTCCCGCTCAGTTTGCCCTACCCGGCGCTGCGAAGCCTAATATGATTGTTTCCACGGGGACTACCGCTCCGGCAACGACCTTGGCGTCGTCGTCATCGTCACCACCGAAATCTCTCTTCAACTTCGGTTCCACTCTGTCCTCCAATTCGCCTCTTTCCTTTGCTTTTGGTGCTGCACCGTCCACAGCCATATCAGATGCGTCTTCCACTGCTTCTCTAACCTCTACCACGACTATCGCCGACACCCCGAAAACAGGCGATTCTGAATTGTCCTTAGCGGCGGGAACCGAAGTCGGCCCACCACCTGTGCGTGTGCTGGCTCCGTCTGCGATGGAGTATGCGCCTCTACGCGCATACCTGGAGAGCACTCTTGCTCCCGATGCGCCCCTGACCTATTCGACACTGGTGCCGCTGCACATTGTTCTAGAAATTCTGACTGATCCTACCTGCAATGGCGTGAAGTCGTTTCTCACATCGCCAAAGTTCCAAGTGTCCTCGTGGCGCGACACTCTTTTGCGTTGGCTCGAAATCCACCACGACACAACCGAAAGCGCCTCACCATCCGACGGCAATCTTCTCGCACTGTATCCACGCGGCACACTTGTACCTTTCGGTGCCGTGGTTGGTGCTCGTTTTCTGGAGAAGGCTGTGGAAGAGATTGTCTACGAGCAGTTGTTTGAGCGCGTCGCGCGCTGTGCACCCGAGACATTCCTCGAACCACTCCCGTCGCTCAAGAACGTGTCGCTCTTTAACTATGCCATGCGTGTGGGCCGTACCGAAGTGGTCGAGCGCATCCTAACGACGCTGCGTGCCCACACCTCTGCCGCACACTTTCTCGTCAAGGTACTCGACACCATCTCTGCGCTCAATGGCAACACCATTCTGCACGCGCTCCTTCTTAATGCCGCCGAGCCTTTGAGTGCGATCGACACGCGTCTCATTTGCTTTTGCCTGCGCGAACGACCTGCGATGTTGTTGGTTGCCAACCACGACGGCGACACGCCGTTGTATGCGCTCCTGCGCGCCGGTCGGCTTGGCATGGTAGACCACTTGCTGACTCTCCTGTCGAGCGACGAGTCACTGCGCCACATTGTGGCATGGCCACAGCTGCTCGAAGGCAGCGCCAAGTACGTTGGTGGACTCACTCTGTTGCACATTCTTGGTGTCGTAGCAAGCCAGGCGGGCGTCGGCTGGGAGCGGGATTTTGTTTCCGACAACAAAGCACGTCGTCTCACGATTACTACACGTCTCGCTCTGCTTGGAATGTGTTCGGGCGAGTCCCACATGCGGCCCATCTCCGAGGCGTTTGGCTGCAGCGACTGCTCGTGTCTTGTTTGTGCCGTTTGTGCACTTCAGTGTCACAGCAATCATCGTCTGACCGCCGTTGAGGTGCCTCCGGCAAGTGATGCGAAGTCGGTGTCGTGTGCCTGCAGCACTGCACATCCTGCGACCGCCATGCCTGCAAGAAATACAGCCGACACCACCACCTCCTCTACCAATGCTGAAGGAGCAGACACTGCTTCCTCCTCCTCCACCACTCCCGCGACTTTCATACCTTCCGCGCACACCTGCCGCTGTTCGTTTGCATACGGCAGCATCACTTCCACAAGCCTGGTGCGCGTGCCAACAACGAGCAGTGCGGACACGACCACGACGACAAAGAAGACGACGCCTGCCGCTCTCCTCAAGTTGTCCTCGCTCTCTCCACAACTCTCGGCTACCATTGTGCGCAAAGTGTGTCGCCTCGTCCTTGAACATGCTCCGCACCTGTTCCTCGAGTGTGACTCACCACGTCGAGCCACACCTCTGTATTTTGCCGTTGTGTGCGGTGCATTTGATTCGGTGGCGCTGCCCATGCTCGATGTGCTCTCGAGCGATCTCTCACAAGAAGGTGCATCATTGCTCAAGCGCCTCTTGTCCATGACCGACGTGCGTGGCAACACGGTTGCTCACTACCTTGCAGTGTCGGCGACGCCTCTCGCATCTAAGCTGCTCTGTCGCATTCTTGCACACCTTCCCTCGCTGGTTTCAACCGTCAGCGACACGGGTCTCACTCTGCTGGCTCTGTGTATACACCACACTGGCGCAGCATCGATTCCCTTGCCCAATCTTCTCGACATGGATAGCGCAACGGTGTCGAGTGGTACCACTGCCACAGCTAATGAGAATGGGGCCCACGCAGATATACAGACGGATGTTCACGAGCTGTTGTGCTCGTGGAACAGCGTTGCGGCCACCGTATCGATGGGTCGCTCCTGGAAGTCGTGCGACCAGCTCGACGCTTTTGTGCATCGCCTCTTGTCCGACCGCGAGGCAGTACCTTTGTGTGCTTGGGTATTTCACACACTGTTTGAGGCAGCGCAGCTCGTGCGCCAGTCGTCGGAGTCCACCACATACAACATGATGACTGAGTACATTGATGAGACACACCACGTTTTGCGACGCTTTGTGCGCTCCGTTTGCCGCATCTACCTGATGTGTTGCGACGCGGTTGACGCGCGGCGACAGTCTGCCGAGGTGCGTTTCCGTCTGGAGGCCATTCGCGACTCGTGCTATCTGGTGATGCGAGTGCTTCCGCTCGAATCTGTCGAATACTTTATGGTCTCTTCGTCAGCGGTGCTCGAGCCTGTGATGCGTGGACATGCCGGTCTTATTGCGCCGTACCAGATGAAGACAGCGCTCAATCTCATGCACACGTCGCCCCTCGTTGGACTTGTTGTGAAACATCAGGTCGAGCACGCCGCGACTCTAGGCGAGTGGGACGAAGCACGTCTCTCTCAAACAAACAACAACAACAACAACAACAGCGATGACGGGGGAAATGGTCAGGTGGACGCGACAAGCGAACTCGCGCGTGGCTTTGCACACTGTACCAAGATGGCCGTGTGTCTCGCGCGTGAGAGTGTGAACGCTTCAAAGAATCTGGCGCGAGCCCTCGAGATGCTGGCGAAACCAAAGAAAGGCAGCAGTGCCAACAAGGGCAAGGGCAAGGGTTCGGCGTCGAGCAGCACGCAGTCTTTTCTTCGACGCCCTATGCCAACGTCTGCTTCGTCTTCGCACTCTCGGACCGTAGTCAATGCCATGCAGCTTGGTGCCAACACGGGCGCCAGTCCCTTCAACGACGATTCTTCTTCAAACGCAGCCGCTTCCACTGTCGCCACCATGCCACCATTTAGTCCGCCCGACTTTTCCGAAGATACGTCCGTCTTGGAACTCTATACATCCTTGCCGTTGCCGGAGTCGGAGTCGTCGTTGTCACCCTCGTCATCGCTTCCAGCAGGGAGCGCCTCGCCCGTCACTGCCTCCCACAACACATTACCATCATTGTCGTCGCTCGCGGTGCAACAGGCCTGTGTGCGGGCCATCAGCGAGAATCTAGCAGGTCCCTTTCATTGGCTCTGTCTCAATATGGACTCGATTGAACGCCGTCTGCGCCTGCAGGTCTCTCATCCCCTGGGAACCCTGTCGCAGACTCTCACCTCGACGGTTTACATGTTGTATTTGATGCGCGAGCGGAGTGCCGAAGATTTCGGCATGTTTCAGACGGTGAACATGAAGGGCGCGACACACATTGCGCTTGTGCTCGACACCGTCTTTTATGCGCTGCAGGCCTTTCCAACACTGACGCTGCCCGACATCTTTGGCACCCCGTCTGTCAAGTTGTCTCATTCGACAATACAACAGCGCACTTCAACGACCACAGCAGGTCGCGAAGGGCGCTTGCTGCATCGTCAGGCGGGTGTACACGATGGTGACAGCACGCCAGCGATGACTCCACAGCCCACGCCCGCCTCACCGTCAACCTCATCGAGTGGTCGTCATGCGCCGAGCCGCTATGATTCCTTCTATCACCGCAGCGAAAGTATCGCGAGCTCGTCAAGTGCTGGTGGGAGAGCAGCAGATGGCGGCGCAACTGCAGCATCGGCGACGTCGCCGTCGTCGGCGTCGGTGTTGCGTGTCAACGACGACATCGACGACGACCTGACCTTTCTTCACCCTGCATCGTACGAGGTGCCGCTTGCCGTGAATCCGTCGCTTCTCACCTATGCCTACATGTCCGCAACGAGTGCCTCTCCGACGCCCTTTTATACGTCGACCTCTGCCGCTGCGGCGTTCCCAGTGTCCTCGTCGGCGGCGGCACCGATTATCACCAGCCAGGCACGTCGTTCGCTCTTCTCGCGCACTTTTAGCGTTGGTCTGCCAACGCTGGTGGACGACGATGAACAGGCGGGTGCAAATGGACTGGCTGCCGATGGCGTCGTTATGGACGATGCGACGTCGTCAACGACGGTCGCGACTGCACTGCTCGCCGATCGTCTTGTTGCTCGCTGGGGCTTTACCATACCGCGTTTGGCGAACGCGACGTTTGTCTTGATGCAGCCCGAGACGTGTTCGTTCATTGGACGCTGGATTTCGTTCAAGGACAAACAGGAGGTGTTCAAGAAGACCATGTTGGAGATTGCGCAGCAGAACCAACTGGCGTTGACCAACGTAATTCGCGAGCATGTCGTGCTCACGAGCATGGCTAACCTGCACTTGGAGCAAGGAGGCGCGACGCTTGACGTGGGATTTGCAGACGAACGTGGCTATGGCAGTGGTGTGGTGCGCGGCTGGTACACTGCCGTGGCGCGGGGCCTCACCGAGTACGGACTAGACGAGGAGCGCGACACGCGCGGGCGCATCTCCGCGGCAGCCATCACGCCGCCGACGCTGATGAACAGCTCGGAGGGCAACAACAATTTGAACCAGGTGAGAGCGTCGCGCTTCCGTGCGTCACGCTGGACGCCTCCCACAAGCGGCGTGGGCGCGGCTTCTGTGACACTCAACTTCATCGAGCTCAAAGGACAACTGCTGCACGAGCCCGGTGCGGCCGGTTATTTCTCTCCCTGCTATCACGCCGTGCTCGAGGAGAGTACCGTGTCGTCGCCCGCTCGCAACGCCTACGTGCGCGCCTACCGTTTTATTGGACAGTTCATCGGCCTGACTCTGGTGAATGACCATGTGGTCCCCCTGGCGCTCAACCGTCACGTTGTCAAGCTGCTGCTGGGCCGTCGGCTGCATTTCACCGACCTGGCCTTTTACAATACGGAGCGGTATGAGTCACTGCGCAAAATGCTGCTCATGAGTGAGGAGGAGCTTGAGGCTCTCGACATGTCCTTTGTGGTGCCACGCGGGGCACACGAAGGTGCTACCGAGGCTGTGCTGTGTGCGGGGGGTGAAGAGTTGCGCGTGACCACCACCAACGTGTCTACGTACGTCAAGATGTCGGTGCGCTACCTGCTCGAGCGCAACACGCGCCATGCTCTGGAGGAGATCCGCACTGGCTTCCACCAGTGCGTTGCCGAGTCCGTCGCCTCCATGTTGACCCCCGAACAGTTCCACCTCATTCTCAGTGGCTCGGGTGCTGTCACCTACGCCGATCTTTCACCATGTCTGTGCTTTGGCGGTGATAAATTGACACCAGGACGAGAGGTATAATATTTGTGTAGTTTTTTTTTTTTTT
>CALSCP010002306.1:0-19150 GCA_943704425.1 Ministeria vibrans ATCC 50519
AAAAAAAAAAAAAAAAAAAGAGCCACACGCTCATCCATTGGCTGCAGCAGCCGTACCACTCCGTGTCAGTAGCAACCCTGGACGCCCAAGAAGACCGAAGGCACCCATCCCTCTCACCCCCCAGCCCACATTTAGGCTGTTGGGTAAGAGTTCTACAAGTTGTTTTTTCTCTCTCTGCAACACCCTCTCAACTCTGGCAAACGTCGGGGTGTGAGAACCAGCGGCCAACGTGCACGCAATTGCATTAAGGATTTTCTTGTACAATGAAGCTTTAAAGCATCCTAGGGTTTCAAAAAAAAAAAAAATCCAGCTGCGCAAACCACTCGTCGTCTCCACCCCTCACCGTATTCCCCTGTCGTCTAGGGCCTTCCACCTGTATCTCCGCCTTTTCTCCTTCATTTTTGTTCACACATCTTAAACGCTAAATGTGCCTCTCATATTTAAAAAAAATTTAGAGGCTTCACATTGTATTGAAAAAATAAGCCGTACATTTCAAATTGTATGTATTGATTTTCGCCTGCTGTAAAGAATCTCGGGATTACGTCTGCTTGGGATAAATAACCGGCGAAATTGTACCATAAATTATTCATTGATATATGCTATAGCACGAAATTTCTATAAACATTATTGTTATTCTTAATTTTGTATATATAGAGCTAGCTAGATGAAAACAACAACCGCATCTTGCAAGACAGGCAAATGGGGGCGACAACGCTCACATGAATGACAACGACTGAGAGTGAGAGAGAGCGAGAGAGAGAGAGTGAGTGAGTGAGTGAGAGAGATCCACTACGCGTTACAGCACTTCGTGACGTCCCTCCACGGCTGGATTAGTTCCCACATGAGGAGGAGTTTTTTTTTTTTGGAAGTCCTAGGGCAAGAGCTTCATTGTACAAGACAATCTAGCCATCCGAAGCGGCTGCTTCACCCCCGCATGGGCCGAAGCGGACATTCCGAGAGACTTTTTTTTTTTTGGAAGTCCTGGGGCAAAAGCTTCATTGTACAAGACAATCTAGCCATCCGAAGCGGCTGCTTCACCCGCTTCGGCCCAAACAGTTCAAATTGGTGCTGCTGAGCGACAACTGCTTCCTTCGTTTTGCTCCAGAGGTTGCCAAAGTGACCGTAATTACCCCCCATTGCACCACCGGACAAAGTGCCACGAGACGCCCATACACAAGCCGCACTGTGTGATTACAGTGCCTTGCAATATGTATTAGAAGGCTCTTAGAAGGGCCCAGCTGTACATGCATGTGCGGCGGCGCCCTGCATGATCATCCGTCACCGTGCGGGTTCTTGTTCCCAGCCGACCTGCCCCATCTTGGCGCTGAAGACTGCGTCCCTCGACTTCTTCTCATTGACCGCTACTCCAGTGTCTTCGGCGAAAAAGCCGTATCATCCTGGCAAGGAAGCCAACCCCCTCCATCACACGAAGCTACACGCACCGTGGCAAATTCTGAGGGGAAAAATTTGTTTTCAAACTTGATGTGTCATCATGATGATTTTTCTGCCAAGTTCACTTGAAGTACATTCACCCTAGAAAGAGCGCATTTGCATGATTTATTTTCTGAACCGGACCGAAGAGTGTGCATTATCTCAAAAGCAATCCAAATTTCTTCGGCACACTCAACATTTGTCCGGTTCCTCTCCTTTTTTTTTCTTTTGCTTTTTTTTGCTCTTTTTTTTGCTTTTCGCGAAACTTGCGCAATTACTCTTCACTTGATCCCGACGAGAAAAAACGCAAGTGCACGGAAAGAAGTCGGATTCCTGCCACCTGACAGAATCGTAAAATAGCTACTGTTAACGCCAACAAACTCACAGTCATATGCACATATGGATTATGATGGGTGTGTTTCGAAAACGTCGGCGCGACTTTTTTCATCAACTCCGCTTCCTTTTGGACTCTCAACAAAGAGCACATTTGGATGATCTGTATTTTGAACTGGGCCGAAGAGTGTGTGTTATCTCTTCTTACACACTGTGAAGCGACGGGCAACCGTTGTGGCATACTCCTTTGCACACTCGTCATTTGTCCAGTTCCTCCATTATTTTTCTTTTGCTTTTTTTTTGCTCTTTTTTTTTGCTTTTCGCGAAACTTGCGTAATTACTCTTCACTTGATCCCGACGAGAAAAAACGCAAGTGCACGGAAAGAAGACGGACATCTGCCACTTGGCAGACTCGTATTTTTCTTTTTTTGAAGTCCTAAGGGGGTTCGTCCTAGGCTAGGGCAAAAGCTTCACTCGTAAAATTGTCTGTGTGTGTGTGAAATAGCTATCACAGCCGTAGTCCCTACCTCCTACTTAGCTAACTTTTCTCATTGAACAAGACAATCTACTTACTCATCCGAAGCGGCTGCCCCATCCTCGCAGAAGCCAAAGCGGACGATTTGAGAGACTTGCATGCAGAGCCTGTCACCCAAGCAAGTGGACTGATCTGCAGCTGTTGTCGTCAAAACTGAGAGGTTGTGCTGGCTTGCTTGGGAAAAGATGATTTTAACGGCGGATCAACTGCCATGTCACTGCAGAGCGCACGCTGCAACCCTACCCAAGATACCTAAACGCAATGCCTTCCCGGTCTTTAACACTAAACCTCCGTCGGCGTGACACGCTATATTCATAAGCTCCCGTGTACTGTGCGTATCGCAGTTGAACAAACCTCCGTCGGCGTGACACGCTATTTTTTCCTGCGAGGAGATTAGCCGTTGAATGATCGTTGCGCAGTTTGTTCGACTACTATACGCACAGAACATGGGGGCTTATGAATATAGCGTTGTGTTGCCACAGTAGCCAGACGACAAAAATGAATACAAAACGTTCCATCAAATCGCCAAAGTATATGGGTGTTTGATATTGTAGTATTTTTTTATCTTTACAGTAATAGTGCATTATACTATCACACCAAACGCGGCAGTAAAAATGTTTCATCCGATCAAGACACCAGAGCGTGCGCTACCCCTCGAATCTACACGACAACAGCCCAACAGCAGAGCGAGAGAAAAAATCATGTGAAATGACACAAAGGCACGACACAGTCAGATACGCACAGATACGCACCTGCTCACTCGCGTGGCTCGCAAGGCCCCGCACGACATCCCGCAGCGCCTCAGGGACACCACATGCACACAGACTCAGAAAGTGCAAAGCGAGCCACAACACCTCCTCATCCGTCGACCTCACCAGCAGCGCACTCATACCTTCCACCAATCTTGATGGACGGTGTCCCTGTGCAACCACGTTCGCCGCACAATAAGCACCCTGAAAACAATGATTGTAAATATGAGTTGCAATTAATGACTTGTTTTTTCAGTACCTCCCGCTGCGCTGCGATCCCCCCTTCACCAGCAAGCAGCCGACACACGGAGGGCACAAGAGAATCGACAGTCGCCGCAGAGAGCAACAATGTAGTCGCATTGGCCAAACACCATGCAGCCTCAGCGCCCGTTGACGACGTGGC
Organism: Ministeria vibrans ATCC 50519; assembly: GCA_943704425.1. Taxonomy (NCBI): domain Eukaryota; class Filasterea; order Ministeriida; family Ministeriidae; genus Ministeria; species Ministeria vibrans. The sequence continues at coordinate 3,452 of CALSCP010002306.1, forward strand.
CACGAGAGCAGGCACCACTGTGTCGCGCACCAACCGGTCCACGTGCTGTGCAAGTGACACGGCCGCCGACTCGTCCACTAGCACATTGCTCAAACAGCGCAAGAACAGTGCTTGCACACCGTCATTATCCCGATCAATATTCGCACTGAGACGCACCAGTGTCTGTGCGAGCACAGCGACAGTCGTCTCGGGCACACACATTGCAAAGCGCGCCGACGTTATAATAGACACCAGCCACAGAGCCTCGGCAAGCACCGCCCGATCATCTCCACCCAGCTGCTGCACACCCACTCGAGCACAGAGCGCAATGTCCTGCTCGCTCAGCAGAGTGCAACATTGGACCATGTTCGAAAGCGCAAACAACGCACAGCGCACTGCCTCGCCACTCGACTCTGCCTCACAGACCCCGACCAGTGCAGCCACTGCCCCCTGCGCATACAACACAGCGCAACACGCTTCACCGTCGCCCGCCAAATTCCCTAGTGCCCAAGCCTACCAAAACAAACAAACAAAAAAAAAACGCAGTCATCAGCTTGCTTAAATTGTCGAAACCTTCCTGGCATGGATGTACCGCTTGGCTTTGTAAGAAGGAATCGCGGCTTGAAAGGTACTGTACAAGATAAGGTGCAGCGGGGAGCACGCGTTTGGTCGTCGTGTGCTCGCCACTGGCGAGGTTGGTCACACAGCAGCACGCCTCAAGCTGACACTCGGCGTCTGCCAACTGTAACACACTGAGGAGCACATTCACACTGTCACTGGTGTCGTCGTCGCACACCAGAGCCGCCGAAGCTTCCACTGTTTGTATCGACAAGAGCCGTCTCACCGTGCGCAGCGCCCGCACACGCTCTGTTCGTGTCTTTGAGATGCGAATCTGTTGGATGCACTCACCCAAGGTCGTTCTCAGTGTTTTCTCCTCCACTGCCACCACAGCGGCCGGCGAAGCATCGTTGTCGTCGTCCCCGGCAGTCTCTGGAACACGTACACAAACACGTTTCATCATGAGCGCTCGGGCGCGTCGGTCACGGCGATCTTCTGTGTGAGGAAACGACACAAAAGAGTCAGAACCAAACCAAATCATCTTGTGGGTGCAATCGCTACGTTCCGTCGACGTTCTCCATCGCTCCCTTGCATCATCCACTCCTTGAGCACCACCACCCCGTCTCTTGAACTCTCTTAAGCGGTCACTCATAAAAATTTGTTATTTGGGTCTTGGACTCTTGGCTTGGAGTGATCAGGGAGTGATCCAGGGAGTGAAGATCAAAGAGTGTCAATCTGAAGTGAAAGTAACTCAAAGTTCAAACATTTTCTTTGATGAGCACAGCCGGGGACCCCCTCACGGGAATACCTCCGGGCGCTGACAACGGCGACATGCCGCTGCACGACGACGTGGCCCACCCGCAAGTGCTGGCGAATGCTGATCCAGCGCAGCTGTGGAACGCCGTCTACCGAGCGGTTGAGTTCCTGGAAGACTACGGCTGGTGGGTCTTGGCGGCCCTTGTGCTGCTGTACACCGTCTATGTGGTTCTTGAGGCGCAAATCCAAGCGGCGCTCGCACGTCATCGCGAACGGCAGCGCCTGCGCCGCTTTGAAGGAAATCCCCACATCGCACAGGTACTGACTGCCGACCATTCCGCCTCACCCCTTTTCCTTGCGCCCCGTGACAAAACAGCGCCCGAGACAACTCATTCGAACTTACTGTGCAAAACTTGAAAAAAAAACCCCCCCCCATCTTTTTGTTTTAGGAGTACGAAGAGCGCAAGAAGGCGGCACGTGATCGTCAACAGTCTAAAGTGGAGCAAGAGGCGATCGAGCGACAGAAGCGTGAGGAGGAGGTGAGTTTTTCTTGACGCCTATGCAATGCCCCAAAAGTGAAAGTTCGTGAACCACAACACGATATTAATTGTCATAATTATGCGTTCAGGCTGAAAAGCGACGAGTACAAGAGAGGCTGGATGACTGGCAGCGACACACGGAAGGCAAAGGGTACCGCAACAAGAGTCAGGCACGCCAAGTGGACCCCAAACCACCGGGCAAGCCAAGCGACAAGAAGAAGGGAGCGCTCAAGCCAGGTAGGGTGCAAAAACCACAGCTGCCATTGCCTGACATGCTATGATTGTAGAGTACAACCCACTCGCGGGTGCGTCGGGACCAGCGTGCTCGTACCGTCCAGGGCGACGGAGGGGCGGTGGATGAGGTTAAAGACGCCCGCTGCACAGTGTCATGCAGAGCTGAGAGATTGAACGCAAGTCCGTCTGGTCTGGTCTGGTCTGGTCTGGTCTGGTCTGGTCTGGTCTGGTCTTAGTCTTTGGTCTGGCCTTAGTCTCTAGTCTGTGTGGCACTTGAAGGATGCAGTGGGTGCGGTGGCGAGCACGACAAGTGGACGCGCAGGTGTGAGTGTGTGGTGTGTGACAGTGATGATGTACGGTGCTCCGAAAGCCCCCTTGCGCGGGCAGGACACGTGCGGATGCTCTCCACTCCCGACAACCTCTCACTTTTATTGTGCGTCTCCTTCAGTCGATGTTTAATGTAACCCATGATATTATTGTCAACAATTATTAATAGTATGAATTTTGTTTTTTTTTTAAATTAATGATAGCTTTTCCTGCTGGAATAATAATAATAAATTAAACTGCCCAAATAAGACAAATATTCATCAAAATAATTATAGTAAAACTAGCTTTTCCTGCTGGAATAATAATAATAAATTAAACTGCCCAAATAAGACAAATATTCACCAAAATAATTATAGTAAAAACTAGCTTTTCCTGCTGGAATAGTAATAATAAATTGAACTGCCCAAATAAGATAAATTCACAGAGTCGAACGAACGCTTTACTTTGTCTTCTTCATGGCGGCCTCCTCCTCGAGGGCCTTGCGGCGCTTCTCGCGGATTCCAACGAGGCGGGCATCGGCACGGGTGATGCGCATCTCGCGGAAGACACTCTTCTTGACGTCCTTCTCGTCGGCCGTGATGGCACGCGCCTTCTCGCCCTGCTTGGCCTGCGTCACCGGCATGATCGCACCCTTGAGCTGCACCGCAGTCTTGCGCACGTCCGCCGGCGCATCGCCCTTGCGCAGCTGCTTGGCGCCCGCACGACGCGGGAACACAATCAGGTTGCTCTTGTACTCCTTGAGGCGCTGCACGTTGGCGCGGAGGCCCTCCTCGCTGCGCGACTTGCGTCGGTGGTCCACGCAGATGCCGAAAGACTTGGCCTCCTTGCGCGAGATCTTGGCCTCAGCAAGCTCGTCGAGCGTGAAGCCACGGCCAGCGCGAACCTTGGTGTTGTACTTGAACGTCGGGCAACGGACAATCGGTCGCAGCGATCCCTCAACGGGGCGCGGCGCAATCGCCAGAGCCTTCTTCAGGCGCGCAGTGCGGCGAGACTTCTTGCGACCAGCCTGAAGAGAGAAAGAGGAAAAAAAAAAAAAGAAAACGTAAGAAACATGTTTTGAAATGAAAAACGTGAGTGCAACAGTATGAAGAAAACTGGAAGCAATGAACACCACACACACATATATATATATATATATATACACTGCATACACACACACACATCCACAGAGGAACACATCCACGAAATCTTAAGGATGGAGAGCAGTAAAGCAAAAAGAGCAAAAAATAAGTAACGAAAGACACACAACAACGGTACATGTACACTGTACGCACACACCTGCATGTGCAGACACATAGAACAGCCACCATTGCATTCGATGGGAAAGCAGAGAGAATCAAAAGAAAAAAAAAAGACAAAAAAACGAGAGATGGAGCATGGCAATGGTCACGCACGGCGCCTCGACACAATGGTCAATGCAAGCAGAACGGAGTGGACACAGAGAAAGGAGGAAAGCCAAGGCCAGGGGCGCAGCATGAGCCAACGTCAAAAAAAAAAAAAAAAAAAAAAAAAAAAAGAAAAGAGAAAAAAGGACGGCGATGTGTCGGGTGAAAGGGGAACAGACACGAGTGAGCGGCAACGGGAAGAGTCGGCACTCAACACACGCGGAGTGCGAGCAGGGATTTCATGGCGCTCTGGCTGGCGTTGGAAAGGGATTCGTTTTTACCTGGTTCAGCCAAGTCCTGACACGGGTCTGCCAGTGCTTGCGGAAGTGTGCGTTGGGCACTACGTTGTTGTGGCTCACCATCCTACAGCAAAGCGAAAATACACGGGGTCAGCGTCAAGGTGGCTTTGCCGACACACATGGTAAGCGCACGGCGCAACGCAGCGGAGGCCAGGGCGCGCCATTTCAACACACACACCCACTCACACAGACACACACCCACACGCGCACACACGAGTCCGCGACAGACACGCCTGCTGCCGGGGGAAACGCGCTTTGAGGCCAAGAGTCTCTTTTTTCAATGCCACAGCCGTAATCGACCGACAAAAACAGAGCATCAAACGTGGCAGAACAGCCAGAAGAGCCAGACGAGACACGTAAAGGCGCGATGGGCATACCTGAAAAAAGCACAACAAAAAAAGAGATCGAATTCTCAATTCAGAAAAGAGAAAGGTGAAAGAAGAAGAAGACGATCAAACAAGAAGTTCGTTCATGCAAGGTTCATCATCGTGCGTGCAATCGACCGAGTAAGTGACTCACCTGTCTCACTGTGATTGACTGACTGCAAACCGGGACTCTCATGGTCTCTTGAAGAGATCCAATCACGATTAAAAAGAAAGAGCTTAACTGGCTAAGACGTTGGTGTACCTAATTTTATTTTTTTTTATTTTTTTTCATCGTTTGTTTTACACCTGCGACATTTTACAACCACGACAACAATCAAGCGCCACCGAATAGACCGCCATTTTATTTTGTTTTTTCCGTTGACTTGATTGCTCTCTTTTGATCGTGAGTTACAAAAATTTGTTTCCTTATCAAAAAATTGAAAAATCTGTCTCTCCCTCGTGCACAACGCTCATCGCTTCTGGTCTGCACCACAGATGGATCCGCAAGAGCAAGAATCCAAGCGGAAGTTCATTGATGACGACTTTGTTGATCCTCCAGTACGCACAGACGTCTTCTTCGCTTTTTTTTTTTTTTTTTTTTTTTTTTTTCGTAATTATTTTTGAATTCTCGCTCACGCGCGTCTCCCGCGCACATACAGTCACCGACAAAGGGTATGCCCAGCATTTCAAGCTCTTCATCTCTCCGCCGGGGATCCAAGGCTGCGACCGCACCCGAGAGCGCAGCTGCCTCGCGCGACACGGTTGTTTTGGACGATGCACCCAGAGCGGCCTCGTCGCCCGAAGCAGAGGCAACAGCCCCGGCGGAAGCAAAGGCCGAAGCAGCCACAGTGACGACAGCTGTAGCGCCAACGACCGCTGCTCTTGAGGACGACACAACAGCTGTGGCGACCGACGAGCCAGTTGAGGAGGGCGAGGCGGAGCCTTCCTCTCCAGCCGAGCCTCAGCCTGAAGATTCATCGGAATCAAAGGCAGTCGAGGAATCTGACGACTCGGACGCGGACAGCGACACGTCGTCCATGGTCATTGGGTCAGCAAGCGCACCCCAGATTCACGAGATGCTCGGGTCACCGCGTGCCGTCCCCGCAGCCCTGGCCAAAGCTGCCGCCGCAGCCGCAGCCGGTTCCGAAGCGTCGGCCATTGCGCGACGGACAGCAGCAGCAGCTGCTGCCGCTGAGAACTCGTCGTCGCTGACGCAGCAGCCATCGAAGAAAAAGTCGACAGCGAGTGTGAGCTCATCGACAGCTCTGTCAACGGTGGGCAGCGTTAAAGACGGTATGACAGCAGAGACGGCGGCAGCGTCGCTGGGAACCACAGCAGCAGCACCCGCAAAGAGGAGCAGCAGCACACCAGCCACTTCGGTGCCCATGGAGCGGCTAGAAGCAGTGGCGGCGGCGAAGGCGTCGCAGGCAACGGTCGATGCACAGCCGGTGGTCGCGTCGGACGGGACCATTCTTCTGGCTTCGGGCGAGCCCGACTGGAAGCACATGAGCATTGAGACGGTGCTGGGAAAGCTATCGTCAGGACGCGACGGCCTGTCGGGCGACGAGGCAGAGGCGCGTCTGGCGCAGTATGGGCCCAACCAGCTGGCCGAGACGCACATCAGTCCGCTGCTCATCTTTTTGTCGTTCATGTGGAATCCGCTGTCGTGGGCGATGGAAGTGGCCGCCATCATTGCCATTGTGCTGCTTGACTATGTGGACTTTGCGCTCATTCTGTGTTTGCTTCTGCTCAACGCGACCATTGGGTATCTGGAGGAGAGGAGTGCGGGGGACGCAGTGGCGGCGTTGATGGGTCAACTGGCGCCGGTGAGCAAGGTGAAGCGCAATGGGGCATGGGCCAATGTGCCGGCGTCGCAGCTGGTTCCGGGCGATGTGGTGCGCGTGCGACTGGGCGATGTTGTCCCCGCCGACATCAAGTTGCTCGAGGGCGACCAGCTCAAGATTGATCAGAGCTCGCTGACGGGCGAGTCGCTGCCGGTCACCAAGTACGCGGGGGATCAGGCGTACTCCGGGTCCATCGTCAAGCAGGGCGAGACCGAGGCGGTCGTCTACGCCACCGGCGGAAACACATTTTTTGGCAAAGCCGCAAATCTCATTAGCGAGACCGAGTCTTCTGGGCATCTGCAGCAGGTGTGTGTGTCTTTGTGGTGTGTGTGTGTGTCTTTGTGATGTGTGTGTGTGTGTCTTTGTGATGTGTGTGTGTGTGTGTGTCTTTGTGGTGTGTGTGTGTGTCTTTGTGGTGTGTGTGTGTGTCTTTGTGGTGCGTGTGTGTGTCTTTGTGGTGCGTGTGTGTGTCTGTGTGGTGTGCTTAGAGTGTGTGTGTGTGTGAGGAAGAACAAAGAAATCCTACCAACTAACTATGCTTACTAGGTTCTCACCTCGGTTGGCAATTTCTGTCTTGTGAGCATTTTTATTTGGTGCATTATCGAGTTGGCAGTGCAGTTTGGAGTGCGTAGTCAGCCGTGCGAGCCACCGAACGAAGAAGGAAACTGGTACGAACCCAACCAGACACACACACACCCACTCCTCTTTGAGCTGCACTCAAATTTTTGTTCAATTGTAGTCCTACGCTCTCCAATATGCTGGTGATCATAGTCGGAGGCATTCCTGTTGCCATGCCAACAGTCCTTTCCGTGACGATGGCTATTGGCGCGACACGTCTGGCTCGCAAGAAGGCCATTGTCACTCGTCTCACTGCAAGTACGTTGCGACCGAGGAAGATTTGAAGTTTTCTGACGTTTTGTTATGCATTGACCTTAGTTGAGGAACTGGCCGGCATGGAGATTTTGTGCAGCGATAAAACTGGCACGCTGACGCTGAACGAACTGACGGTCGACCAAGACGGACTGCACACGTATGATACGGCGTAGAAGAAGATGAATCGTAATAATTATAATAATCATAATAATTATATTTGGTTGTATAGGTGCCATGCGTATGCGGCCGAGGACATTTTGCGGTACGGAGCGCTGTCGGCGCGCATTGAGAACAACGAGCCGATTGACGTGTGCATCCACGAGGCATGCCGCGAGCACGAGCGACTGTGGGACGAGTGGGAGCTGCTGCACTACGTGCCGTTTGACCCAGTGAACAAGCGGACCATTGCGACGGTACGCTGTCGGGCGACGGGTGCTGTTGTGCGCGCAGTCAAAGGTATAGTTCAGTGATGTGTGTGTGTGCCTTTGTGGTGGTGGTGGTGGTGGTGGTGGTGGTGGTGTGTGTGTGTGTGTGTGTGTGTGTGTGTGTGTGTGTGTGTGTGTGTGTGTGTGTGTGTGTGTGTGCGTCTTTGTGGTGTGTGTGTGTGGTGTGTATGTATGTGTGTGTGTGTGTGTGTATGTATGTATGTGTGTGTGTGTGTGTGTGTGTGCTGACGCAGTGACGGTTAAGGTGCACCTCAGGTGGCGGCGCGCATGGATGCAGGAGCAGAGACACTCGTGCCGGAGATTGGGAAGATTGTCGATGAGTTTGCAGGTCGGGGCTATCGTGCACTGGGCGTGGCGGTGTCGGTGTCGCCGCTGGGGGTGCCGGATGACGCCACGGCCGTCTCGTTGGCCGACCTACCCTCGGTTGAAGTACGGCAAACACCCCAGATGGATTGGTCGCGTCTCATTCTGTTGACCTCATTCATATGTAGGAGACTGAGTGGCAAATGGTGGGACTGATTCCAATGTTTGATCCGCCTCGCGTGGACTCAGGCGAGACGATCCGTCGTGCCAAGGAGATGGGAGTTGACGTGAAGATGATTACAGGCGACCAGCTGGCCATTGCCAAGGAGACATGTCGCCAGGTGAGGCACCTCTATTATGCAGTGCAGATCCCCGCGCGATGCTCTTTTTTGATTTATGTATGTGTTGTTACTTTTGGCGCAGTTGGGCATCCCGAACAACATCCACACGACCGACTTCTTCAACCAGTCGACAATGGTCGATGGAGTGTCAATTGAGCGGCTGCTCGAAAAGGCCGATGGGTTTGCCGAGGTGTTTCCTGAGCATAAGTTTGACATTGTGCGACGGTAAGAGCATAAGAGAGAGAGAGAGGAGGGAGAAAGAAACAAAGTGATAGGGGAGGGAGAAAGAAACAAAGTGATAGGGGAGGGAGAAAGAAACAAAGTGATAGGGGAGGGAGAAAGAAACAAATTGATAGGGGAGGGAGAAAGAAACAAAGTGATAGGGGAGGGAGAAAGAGAAAGAGAAAGAGAGAGAGAGAGAGAGGAGGGAGATAGAAACAAAGTGATAGAGAGAGAGGAGGGAGATAGAGATAGAGAAAGAGGAGAACAAAGTGATAGAGAGAGAGAGAGGAGAACAAAATGATAAGAGAACTCATTGGTGTGCTACTTGTGTAGTCTTCAAGAGATTGGACACGTGGTGGGAATGACAGGCGATGGAGTGAACGATGCGCCTGCGCTCAAGAAGGCAGACATTGGGATTGCGGTGGCGGATGCCACTGACGCTGCGCGCTCTGCCGCCGACATTGTCCTGCTGACCCCCGGTCTCTCTGTCATCATCGACGCTATGGTCGGTTCCCGCAAGATCTTCCAGCGCATGCGGTAAACACAGCTTCACGCACACAGTCTACTCTCGTGCAGTTGTTGGCCTGAGTGGCTGTGTTTTGCCTTTGAGTTGTTGTCTATATTCTCTCAGAGTGTTTTGCGTTTGAGTTGTTGTCTATATTCTCTCAGAGTTGTGTGCACTGCATTTTTTTGGCTGTATTTTGGCCCTTCTTCTGACTATATTATATTCTCTCTGTTGTGATTTGGGCACTCACTTTTGGCTCTCTTCTTCTGCAGCAATTACGCAATGTACAGTGTCACTACGACAGTGCGCATTGTGCTGACCTTTGGACTGCTCACAGTGATCTACAACTGGTACTTTCCAACGATTGTGGTGGTGATTCTGGCGATCCTCAACGACGGAACGGTCATCACGATCAGCAAAGACCGTGTGCGTCCCAGTCCGACGCCCGACGCTTGGCGTCTCAAAGAGATCTTTGCTGTGGCCATCTTCCTGGGCGCCTTCCTGGCCTTTTCCAACATCATTCTGTTTGAAGTGGTGTACCGCCACGACTGGCCTGCGTCGGCGACAGGCCTGCGCTCGCTCAACGAGATTGCCGTCACAAACAGCGGTCTGCTCGGCGGCGACTGCGGGCCCCTTCTCACCCAGGCCGTCACGACCTACTCGGATGTGTACAAGACGACCAACACGCTCTTCCCGTCGCCCGTCGTTCTCAGCGACTATGTCTTTGACGCTGCTCCCGCCCAGTTCGCCAATGCGTCTCTCCTCACGAACAGCCTCGCGTGCACCGCCTCTGCCACTCCGCCCGCCGGCTACACCGTCGCCACCACCAGCGTCTTCTGGGCCGCCGGCAGCAACCAGATCAACGCCGTCTCCTCCGTCATGGACGCCAATGGTGCCTCTCTGTGCGCCTCTTTGCGCGACTGCCAGCTTGCCTGTGCCTGCGGCGAGTTTGTCGATCGCAACGAGCGCCTTCGCGGCCTCATCTATTTATTTGTGTCCATTACGGGTCAGGCCGTCATCTTCGTCACGCGTGCCGCCACCGTCTCGTGGCTTGAGCGCCCCGCTACCATTCTCATGTTTGCGTTTGCCTTTGCTCAGGTACCGTCACCTGCAAACAATCATATGAACAGCCTCCTTCTCTTCCCTTCACACTCTAATTGTACGATTCTATTTAGCTTGTTGCGACGTTCATTGGTGTGTACGGCTTCAATGGATACCCGTCGGGTCGCACGGGCTTCCAGGGATGCGGTTGGGGCTATGCCCTCATGGCCTGGCTGTGGGCTCTCATCACCTTCCTGCCGCTCGACCTCGTCAAGCACGCCGTTCTCTACTGTCTGTCCCACCGCCTCTCCAACCTCTATTCGCGCACAACCTTCACCACGCACCTCAATGCAGGCCATCCGTCCGGGCGTCACCTCGCCATCGCGCCAATGGCTTCGTCTGCCGGCGAGCAACGAGTTGCACAGCGACACAAGTCCAAGGCGTGAGTGTGAGAGAAGAAGCAAAGTGATAGATCATAGGGCGAGATCGAAAAAGAGAGAGAGAGGAAAAAGGATTTATTACACACTCATTCAGCCAATCATACATCAACGCGAAAAAAAAAGAAACGCAGAAAGTGGCGAAGAAAAACGCTTCAGACGACACCACCACGGCCGTCGCGTGTGAAGCAATGTCCCCTCGTCGACCAAGGCATGGCTGCGTGGTGCCGTTGGTTGGGATCGCTCATTTCGTCACACGCGTCGCACAAAGATGAAATCTTCGAAAACGTACACCTTGTCCGTTGCGTGCAGTAGGTGAATCAAATGCAGTAGTATCAATCATTCAAGGAGGCGATCGTCGTGGAGCCATCGGTGGAGCTACAAGCAAAGAAAAGAAGATCAAAAAAGAAAAAAAAAAAAAAAATGTGCAAGGCCAACCATAGTGCACGATGGTGGAAGATCCTTCGTGTAACAGACACATGGTCTCACAATAAACATTCTAGCTCGTAGTGCAAAATCGGCAGCGGTACAGGACACCTCAGACGAAGGGTTTCGACATTTATATGGTGTATGAAGACCAATGCGAAGATCAATTAGAGCAGGAGGAAACACGCAGAAGGGGAAGGGACAGCTCACAAAGATGCTTACTTCTTATGAATGGAAAAGTGTGAGTGTGCACTGTGCAGTGAGTGAAGTCTTGAACGATTTTTATCTCTTTTTCAGCTCCCAATCCATTTCGCCTGATCCACATTGGATTGCGGTTCCATCGGCCATCCAAATGTTCACTAATCACTAATGTTGGACCAAATACATCCAAATCCATCGAAATCCATTCAAATCCATCCAAATCTATTCATAATCTATTCAAATCCATCCTAAAACCCCCGATATGTGCCCTTTCACCCTTTTCTTACCTCAGGGGGGTCCATTCGATCCCGCTAAAGTGCTAAAAATACTCACTCACTGCTAATATTTAAAAATTATCAAGTAATTACTGATTATTACGAAATGTGCGGATTATTAAAGTCATGACCTATAATACACGTCACGACCTCAATCAAATAGTAGGTCACGACTTGAACTTCATGTAGACGGATACCATCAGAAAACAAAAAGTTTACTTTTCAATGGGACAGGCAAAACAGGGACGAGCAAGAGAAGAGCACTGGGACTGAACAACGACAGGACTTATGGTGGTGACAGTAAAAGTGGCGTGGGCGGTGTGGTCAGGAAAGCGTCGCAGCTGATGCGCCTGTGGACCAGACGACGACGGCTGAGCACCACCAAACCACACGTCGTACGTGCCAGCGTTGATCACTCGGTCGCCAGCCTCGTTCACCGTCGACATGGCCCATGGGTCCAGCTCAAATTCAACTGTTTGTGACATTCCGGCCTTCAGGTGGATGCGAGTGAATCCTGTACAAACAAAGGAAATAAATCATTCATCAAAAATTGCAGGATACCTTGGAGGGTAAGGATGGGCACGGGGTAGGTGGACTGACGAGGAGCACGCACATAGAGCTGGACAACTTCGTCGCCATCATGAACACCGGTGTTGGTGACAGATGCGGAGACGGAGACGGATGCACAGGCGGCAGGGGAGTGCGATGAGAGTGCAAGCGATGTGTACGCAAACGAAGTGAACGAGAGCCCATAGCCAAAGGGATACACAACTTCGCCAGTGTCTACACAAAATCAGTTGGTCAATGCACTCTCTCCAAAAGCAGTGTTGTCAATACAATAGCGGTAGGTGAAGCCCGCACCACTGGTCATGTTGTACTCGTCAAGCGCAGGCTGAGGCGTTGCCAGCGCATCGACAATGGTCACGGGCAAACGACCAGCTGGATTGTACGCACCCAAAATAACCTGAATACACAAAATTACTATTTGAAACACCGTTTTGGTGCATTTCTTACGTCGGCAATCGCCCGACCGGCATACGGACCAGCATAGAACTAAATAATAATGAACATTCAGCCGTTTACATAAAAATCAAATCTTACGGTGTCAATAATGGCACCGACTCGCGCACTCGCTGCTTCAGCCGCAACGGACACTGCGCCGCCATGCATGAGCACAAGAACGACAGGGCCCGTGGTGGCAGCGGCCACGGCGGCAACAAGCTCGTGCTGACAGCCTGGAAGACCATATATATTGACGCTTTGGCCGGTGCACGTCGTGGGCTTTCGGTCGTGGCCTGAGTTACATGTCAATAAAACAAGTCGCTTTTTTTTCTCTCTAGCTCTTATCATTTCACGACCTTCTCCCTCCATTGAGCTATCAAGTCCCATCACGAGAACTGTTAAGTCGGCCTTGGCAGCAGCACTCGTCGCGTCGTCAAAGTCACTCCTGTTGGCACACTCCACATTGGCGCATCCTAGTGAGAGAGAGAAACAAATAAAAAATTGATAGAGAAAAAAAGAGAGAGAAACAAATAACAAATTGATGGAGAAAAAGAGAGAAGGGAAGGGTTAGGGTCAAGATCCAAACGGGACGGACAAGAGAACGCTTTCGCTTACCTTTCACAACTGCAACGTTGGCGCTGGTAAGAGCGTCAGTAAGGGCGGACGCGACAGTGGAGACCTATGCAGAGTAGGTATGTACAAGAAGTCTAAGCCACGCAAAAGCGCGTCTTTCGCGGGAAGGAAGAGCACACTACCGTCTCGGGGTTGGGGATGCCTTGGTAGTTGCCAAGGGCCTTCAGTTCCGCGTTGGGCCCAATGACGGCAACATTATGCAGTACCCGAGGGTCCAGAGGAAGAGTCGCATTGTCATTTTTCAGGAGAACCATGCTCGTGAGTGATTTTAAGATTGAGTGCGCGGTTTTTGGACGTGTCAAGGTGCGTGGCATCAATTCGTTGGTACGGCACTCGCTGGGCACTGTCAAAGTCGCCTAAACGCCTGAAAATAAAAAGTCAGAACAAAAAATCCCAGGCTCGGTACTTGTGTGCTTACATGCGCAACATCATGTTGCGCCACACGCTCTCGCGAATGGTGTCGAGGCGGACAAGACCGTCGGCGACGGCAGCGCCAAGGTGCTTCGAGTAGACGGCGTCGTGCCCGAGATCAAGATCCGTGGAGGCTAAAACGAGAGCGCAGACACATCAAAGAATGGAAAAGGTGTTGTGTGCGCGCCGCTAGCTTACCGTTCATTGACACGGCGGCTGCTCTGCGCTCAAGTTGAGTCAATAAGGATGAATGCATTGCATCAAGACGATAAAATATAACTTAGTAGCTTACTGTTCGGCGGTCGGGACAAACTTGTGCGTGGTGTAGACCATTTCTATTCCACCGTTGTCGCTGCACTGCAACGTTAAATACAACACACGGCATTGTCAATACACCGAGCGTTGTTTGACGGACTCACTGCCTTACCACTGAAATATTGTGTCCACCAAATCCTACACAGTCAGCAGAAATTAGCGGTGAGTGAGTGAGTGACTGGCTTGACGTACGCTCACGAAGCACTTTGCGAAGTAGAAAGTCGTTGGCACAGTCTGGAGCGCCATTCTCAGAGCCTGCAGTGCGCAGCGCCGAGTAGGCGGGCATAATCTGAGCTGTTTCGCCACCTTTGACGGCCGCTTCAAACGCAGGCAAATACGTATCGTAGAGCGAGAACGTGTCCACAACCTACAAAAAAAAAGGTCTCTCTGTGAACAACAACCGCCAAAAAGAAAAGGGGTCTTGCCGCTGTAAATGTCTCGCGCTCCGCGTCGGGTCCGTCATGAACGGCAAAATGCTTGGCACAGGCCGCAATCTTCAAATATCGGGGGTCTTCGCCCCGTTGGATTCCGCGGATGTATCGGGCGCCGAGACGACCCGTCATAAAGGGGCACTCGGAGTAAATCTCCTCACTGCGTCCGTATAGGGCGCTCCTCTCGACATTCACATTGGGTGAAAAGCAATTGAGTCCACTTGCTTCGGGCGAATCGCCCGAGTACACACCCAAGGCACTACAAGTAGGAAAAGAACGGCACTGAGACGACCAAACAACCCGTATTGCACGTACATGTTGTGAAGGGCACGCCCCTCGTCGCTCGTGACCTGTCCGGCTGCAAGCAGCGACTCTTCATTGAACCCACACGCCATGGAAGGCGGGCTGGGAAACACAGTCCAGTAGGTGCCTTGTGGCCCTACCGTTCGTATTGCAGAGGCAAGAACACGCTGTTAAACACACCTCCTCAATGATGACTTTGCATGGTCGGATTGACGTACAGGGATCAGGGCCATTTGTCCAACCGTGAACGCAGTTCGAACGCCAGTTCATTGCCTTGAGGCCCAGCCGTGGGATAGCGGGCGCAATGGACCAACTACAAGAAATGCAAGTTCAAAGTACACCGATAACACCAAAGCACCGTTACGTTTGGCCGATCAACTCCGTCTCGTTCATTCGGCCCACCAAATCGTCAACACCTGCAACAAAAATCAAAACACACATCGTCGCAAGGCGCGCTTACGCTTCTCCCAGCCAAGGCTCGGATCGCAATAAGGATAGGAGCTTTGTGGCACACTCTGGCAATCGATGCTGGGCACAGGGGGAGCAGGAGGAGGCACAGGGACAGAGCGATAGCCGGAGACAGCGCCAGCTTCGCTTTTTTGCGTCTCATTGTTGTAGTGGAGATAGCAAGCGCCCTTCTGCGATCCAGACGGGTGAAAGGTAAACGCTAGGCAAGTCGCCATGGCGTTGCATCGGTCGCAACATTCGCCCACGTCAGAGGCCTGTGCCGACGAGATGTCGTGTGTACTACGAGGGCGGAGCGGTTTGCAATTCGTTTCGTTTCTTCGTCCAACTGAAGAGCCCGTACTATCCGATGACAACATCACTCACGACGGTGCAGTTAGGCGCACCCATTACCATTGCGAAGGTGGCAAACATCGCAAGAGCGAGCGCTATCGTGGCCTTCATACCAATGAAAAAATTAAAAGAAAAAATTAGAATCTTTTAACTTTTTTCAATCACCTCACGCAACGTGACGAATGTTTCATATGTTGCTACAAAAACAATATCAATACAATAGACACCATCAGAAACATATACTGACGGACGAGAAACTGCAAATTACTCTTGACTCGGCTTTAAATCATTTCCAAAACTATTCACAAAATCCAAATTTGCCCAAAACTTAAGCCATTCAAATGTCACCCCTTTCAAACGCACTCCCAACACTACTTCCACACCCTCCACAACCCCTGGCCTTCTTCATGGGGAGAGTGAAAAGAACTCTTCCAGGAGAAATCTAAAGCA
>CALSCP010002306.1:23230-44946 GCA_943704425.1 Ministeria vibrans ATCC 50519
CCATCAATGGCAAATTGGCAATGATTGACCAAACGGAGTCTGGAGCGACACTTAAAAAGACTACACCAGCCAGCTGGATAGCACACTATTATGGTAGGAACACTTTTTAATAACTATTAGAATTTGATGCACAGGATATAGTGACAACCATCACCATGTTCACTCCCTGCCCGTATTGTGCCGATGAGTGATGATACAGAAGGCACAAAAGCTGCTGCAACGCTGACTATGTTTCTCTCGATCTGTCAGAAAGCGCATCAACGAGGGTCAACGTGAACGTCACATCAATATTCAATAATGAATAATCAATCTTTTTCCCTTCCCCTCCTCCTGTACACTTTCCCCTCTCCCTCGCTCTCACTCCCTACAAACTAACCATGAACCTGGCAATCGGCCTGATGGCGCTGGCACTCGTGGCAGGCGCGCACGCCAACTGTGACCTGGTCGTGGGAACAGACACGTCCTTATCCGAAACGCTCTCCGTGCTCAACCAATGCCAGAGCCTCACCTCGCTCAGCTTCACCGGCACGCCCAACCTCAGCTTCACCACACTGCTGGCGGGCCTGACCGACATCACTGGCGAGCTGGGCTTCTACGGATTCACCGGCGCCCTCTCCACCTTTGCTCTCTCCTTCCCCAACCTAAAAACGCTCGGGAGCCTCACAGTCAACGGGACCACCAACCTTGCCTCCATCGACCTGCCCAACCTCCAAGCCATCACTAATACGCCCTTTAGGGTGACGGTATGTATGCCAAAAGGGGATTTCTGTTGCGTCGCAGCACGCCCTGCCGCCCCACCTCAATACCGCATCCCGTCCGCGCCCATGCTTCTCCCTGCGACACGAACACGTTGCAACCGTCCTAGTGCCCGTACCACCCGTCGTGGTCCGTATGCCCAGACGAACTTGAAGCAAATGCAAACAATGCATTTCGTTGAACATAAATATCTGTCCTCTACACCGCAACCCTTTTGCGCTCCTGTTTCTTCCCCCAACGCGAACGCATTACAACCAATTTTACAGTGTGTTTGTCGTGCTTTGCATGACCACGCGACCTTGGCAGTTTGATTTCTCACCAAACCTAAATTTCCTTCCTTAGTTCAACGACCATCTCTTGACCATTACCGGCTCGCGGTTGGTCCAATGTGCCTCGAATACGGAGTTTATCATCGACGGCAATGCCCATCTGCTCTCGGTGCCGATCATCTCGCACATCTCAACGAGCACGCTGGGTTCGTTGACGCTGCAGAACAACGAAAAGCTCGCGTCGCTCTCCATCGCCCTGTCGGCGGTCGGCCACCTGCGCATCGTTGGCTGCAACAGTCTCACAACCATCAGCAATCTTGGAACGACAGCGATGACAACCATCGACTCGGTGTTTGTGGGCTCCAATGCAGCCCTCCAACAGTTGACGGGTCTCCGGTCGGTCGTCCAAGTGGGCGCCATCACTATTGTGGACAATCCGTCGCTCGTGTCCATCGACCTTCTCACAAGCGACGCGCTTGACGTTGTGCACGGCAGCGTGTTGGTGACTAACTGCCCGCTGCTTAACTACATCCAACTGCTGCCCTTCGCGTCTATCGTCGACGGCAACGTCACCATCAACAAACTACCGAAAATGACTTCGCTCAGTGATCTCTTTGGCAATGTCGAGAAGATCAAGGGCTCCTTGCGCATCGAAGATATGCTCACCATGGGGGCCATTGGTCGGGCAACGGGTCAGACGCTCACCTCGAGCTTTTCATCCTTTGACTATCTGCTGGAAGTGGGTTCCGACGTTGTCATTTGTATGCAAATAACAGCAAAAAAACAAACAAAAAAAAACACAATATCATGTGCCCCCCTGTCTGATCCCCCCTTCTCTTTTTCCCTTTCCTTGCATAGGCAACAACGCCGTCGTGAACAACCTGGACGAGCTTGAGTTTGTCGAGGAGATTGGACTAACGCTAACACTGTGCAGCAACGCACTGCTGTCGCGCACCTCGTTTGGGGGTCTGCTGCGCCAAGGCCAAGGGCTGCCTCAGAACCACAATTCTGTGGGCATCACTATTGAGAACAATGCGCTGCTCAAAGAGATCTCGTTGGACGGGCTGAGCACCATTGTGGGCACTCTTATCATCAAGAACAACGACAAGCTCGTCTCCATCAATGGTCTGTACTCCCTTGAGACCGTCGTTGGCGTAAGGCCTCTTTCACTTTTTTTTTTCATCTCTCTTTATCTTGTCTGACACTACTTATGACGCAGGACATTAAGATTGAAGACAACGACAAGCTGGTGTCGGCGGGAATTCTCTTCGACATGAGCGGCGGGTCTGGCTCGGCCTTTGGCTTCCACTTTATTTTGTCGGGCGTCGCGAACATTGTCATCAGCAACAACCCACGTCTGTGCGCCCACAACATCCACGGTCTCGACCTCGTTGCGTCCGGCACGGTAACGATCATCAACAACGCAGCCCCTGGGGGCGTCTGCCAAGTCGGAGTGCTCCAGGAGCTTAATGCAACGGCTGCACTCACAGCGGGCAGCGCACAGCTCGTCGCCGGCTACATGTTCAACTTGACGCTCAACCACAACTGGGAGGACGACTTTGACGACGACGACGAGTCCTGGGGGACCATGTTTACCGCAATGGACGTACGGTTTTGCCCGAGGACGTATTAGAGTATATCTTATTTCTCATTTTTCCATGATGTAGGAGCTGATCGAGTATGGGCTGACAGAAGGCATTGATGACGATCTCTTTGAGAGCACCGAGCGTGCCATGCACGAAATGTTCAAGCCAGCTGCTCTGCAGAAAATGCGTTCCACCAAACTTGGCAATAAGTTTGGCGATCGTGTTGAAGATATGGCTTTTGCGGCGCTTCTCAATCAGCCTTGTGGCACCGAAAAGTTTGTAAGCGATTTGTTGTCTCACTCACTCATTTGTGCCCAATGGCGACTCATTCACCCCCTTCTCCCCTCCCTCTCTTTTCAGAGCAACTCCACGTACCTGGCACAACGACAGCGCAAAATCGACAGCGCAACGCTGCCAGGGCTGTTTCAAGTGGACTCGGCCGGAGGAGAGTCGGTTCAGATTGACATTCCCGACCAATTTGCTTCGGAAATTACCGCTAGCTCGTGCTACTCGATGCAGATGACACTCATTGTCGACAATCCGTATGTATCGTCGCGCGTCGACCAGGACGGCCTCGTCGACTCGCCCGTCTTTGGCTTTGGTCTGTCGGGCGTGACTGTCTTGGGTCTGTCCGACTCGGCGAGCATCAGCTTCACTTTGGCTCACTCCAACACGAGCATTACGCTGCCGCGAGTGTGTACCTTCTGGGCAACCGCCGACGGGGGTTGGTGGAGCACCGTAGGGTGCACGCGAACGGCGACCAATACAACGCACACCACCTGCAAGTGCTCACACGCCACCAACTTTGCGCTGCTCGTCGACACATCAGGTTCGTCGCTCTCGTCGTCGCAGGCAACGGCCATCTCGGTGCTCACCTACATTGGGTGCATTGGCTCCATCATTGGCGCCGCCATCTACTTGGTCACCTTTGGGGTGCTATCGACTCTTCGTTCGGGTCCCACCATTCTTACCATGCACTTGTGTGCCGCTCTTATCGGCGCCAACCTTGTCTTCCTCGTGGGCGTCGACGAGACGGCCAATCAAGCGGCGTGCACGGCCGTCGCTGCACTCCTCTACTACTTTCTGCTTGCCTGCTTTGCCTGGATGCTGTGCCTCGGCTACAGCATCTGGACGCTGCTGGTCAAGGTGGAACAGCAAACGCAGCGCAGCATGGTTCAGTACGTGTTTGTTGGCTGGGGTCTGCCCCTGATCGCTCTCATCATTGTGCTCATTGTCGAGTACACCACCAACGAGAGTGTGCAGCTGGGTAACCCGAATAACTGTTGGATTGGCTCACGCATGGGTCTCGTGGGCGCCTTCCTCATCCCCGTTGCGTGCGTCGTTCTCATCAACATCTACGTGCTCGTGCGCGTCGTGCACGTCCTTCGCCAGAACGAGCAGGCCAACCGCCAGCGCAAGGGTGCCAGTGCCAACCACCAGCAGCTCTTTATCTATGTCTCTCTCCTCGTCACACTTGGCGCCACCTGGGTATGTGTCTTGACGGACACGTCTCTTGTGGATGTTGTTGCTGATCCTCTCTTTTGAATAGATCTTTGCCTATCTTGCCATTGTGGTCAACCACTTTGTGTTTTGGGTCTTCTTTGTCATTCTCAACTCATCGCAAGGTACATAGCCTTGCACACAGCATTCCATGTCTGTTCCCTCTCACACACACACTCTGTTGCATTTAGGCATTCTTCTGTGTCTGGCATACTGTTTCCGTCAGCGTGTGCTGGACGAGTGGCGCAAGAAACTGGGTCTACACAAGGGCAAACTGTCGTCAAGTAAGGCAACACAGTCGACGGGCAAGACGACGCTGTCGGACACAGCCGGCAAGGGTCGCACGACCACGGTGCTCATGTCGAGCGACGCCTTCGACACGACTCTTGTGTCGTCGCAGGGTGATCCCATGTCGAGTGCGCCCTACCTCGACGAGGAGAAGACGGCCACCGACCACGAGACGACCGTCGAGGGTATCGACGCTGACGAGTGCCAACGCGCCACCACCGAGATGACCAGTGTGCATTCGCTTTCGTCCTCTGCCAATGGCGATGAACAACATCAACCTGAACATGTGGAGGAGTAAGTGTGTTTTTGACCTTCTTGTACAGTACATACAGTTTTATTAATAATTTTATTATTATAATTATTAATAATATTTATTATTGATGATCAACAAAATAATATAAAACTGTGTGAAACCATAAAAACTGAATCATAATTCAATTCATAACAAAAGTCAAAAAAAAACAAAAATATTTGACCACTCCAAAGTTTGATTGTATCATGCCCCGGCTTGCATACTTTGCGTTGGCTGCCGTTGCGTGCGTTGCGTGCGTGTCTGCAATGTCTTTCGACGACTTTACCGCAACCTTCCAGAAGAAGTACGACGCCGCGGAGACCGAGGCCCGCCGCACGACCTTTCTTGTAAGAACGCGCCTCTACCGTCCGCTTGCATGCGTGTGTGCCTGGGCATATCCTTTCCTTGTTTTGCAAGCGAGCAGGAGTGTTTTTTTTATTTTATTTTTATTGTTCCCCACAATGTCGAGGCTGCTGCTGTAGCACACAGCGCGGACGGCTGCTTAACAGGGCGTGTCTGACTTGGCTCTCTCTCTGTCTCTCTATCACTTTGTTTATTTGTCTCTATGACTTTGTCTCTATCGCTTTGTCTCTATCACTTTGTCTCTCTCTCTTTCGCGCGCTCTCTCTCTCTTTCGCTCTCTCTATCTCTCTCTTACTCTCTCTTTTTTTTTTCTCTCTCTCTTTCTCTGTCTCTCTCTGTGCTGCAGGCGAATGCGCAGCGCATTGCCGACCACAATGCGCGCGGCGAGTCGTACACGCTGGGCTTTACCGAGTTCGCTGACATGACCTTTGAGGAGTTCAAGCGCGATCGCTTGATGGCGACCGCACCCCAGCATTGCTCGGCGACGGCAGGCACCAAAGGTAAGCAACATAGCAACCTTTATTTGGTTGTTTGCTTTCTTACACTCTCTCTGCATAGGCACGTACCGCATTCCGGAGAATGCTGCCGCTCGTCCCGAGATGATTGACTGGCGTGACTTTGGAGTGGTGAGTCCCGTGGAGGACCAAGGATCGTGCGGCAGCTGCTGGACGTTTTCGACGACGGGCGCCATGGAGTCGCACTATGCGCTCAAGCACCGTGAGATGCGTCAATTCTCGCAGCAGCAGCTTGTGGACTGTGCACAAGCGTTTGACAACCATGGATGCGAGGGTGGACTGCCGAGCCACGCCTTCGAGTACATTGCGCACGCCGGCGGCCTTGAGCTGCTCTCGTCATACCCGTACACCGGCAAGGACGGTCACTGTGCCTTCAACGCGTCGCGTGCCGTTGGAAAGTGCCTTCGCTCCGTCAACATTACGGCCGGTGACGAAGAAGAGGTAAGTTGTGAACAGAAGAAGGATAAAAAGTTAATTGTGTGTGTGTGTGTGTAGTTGACGGATGCCATTGGCCGAGTGGGACCAGTGAGTGTGGCGTATCAAGTGGCCTCTGACTTCCATCTCTACAAGTAAGCAGTGAACGGGGAGAGGCGGGACAAGAGGCAAAGAACAGCAGCAGCAGCAGCATCAGCGTTGGACTGATGCAAAATATGTGTGTGTAGGTCTGGGGTGTACCACTCCAAGGAGTGCAAGAATGGCCCGATGGACGTGAACCACGCTGTACTTGCCGTCGGCTACTCCCACGATCACATGAGCGACATGCCCTTCTACATCATCAAGAACTCGTACGTCTTTTATCTTTGCATCTCTTTATGCGTCTAGTGCTCACTCTTTTCTCTCGCTCTCTCTTCTGTGTCTCAGGTGGGGCACCTCGTTTGGAATGGACGGTTATTTTTGGATTCTGCGCGGACAAAACGAGTGCGGAATCTCCAACTGCAACTCATACCCTGAGATGTAGTAGACTCAATGAAACGAAACGGAAAATCCCATTCATCGATAATAAGAATGATTAGTTTGAAAAGGACGTTTTCTTTTACTCTTTAACCCAAACACACTTTGTCTCAGTGTAGAGCTCAAGAGCCTGTTCGCCCTTTTCACGACCAATGCCACTCTGCTTGAAACCACCAAAAGGCGCCGCAATTCCATACTGGTGGTATGTGTTGACCCACACTGTTCCCGCACGCAGCGCATTGGTCACCTGTGGACAAGACAGTGTGAGTGGATGGGAAAACGACAAAGGGAGAGGAGGGAGAAAGAAACAAAGTAATAGAAAGAGGAGGGAGAAAGAAACAAAGTAATAGAGAGAGGAGGGAGAGAGAAACAAAGTGACAGAGAGAGAGAGGAGGGAGAGAGAAACAAAGTAATAGAGAGAGGAGGGAGAGAGAAACAAAGTAATAGAGACAGGAGGGAGAGAGAAACAAAGTGACAGAGAGAGAGAGGAGGGAGAGAGAAACAAAGTAATAGAGAGAGGAGGGAGAGGGAAACAAAGTAATAGAGAGAGGAGGGAGAAAGGAACAAAGTAATAGAGAGAGGAGGGAGAAAGGAACAAAGTGATAAAGAGAGAGAGAGAGTGTGTGTCTTTGTAGGTGACTGAGTGAGTGTGTGAATGGAAAGTGCTTAGTGTGCTTGGTGTGCGAGTCAGAAAGTATGACGCATAAAATATAAAAAGATAAAAAATGAAGTAATAATAAGGATACCTTCATTGCCGTCTTCATGTTCTTGGTGAAGACAGACGCCGCCAGACCATAGTCGGTCTGGTTGCCCAGCTCAATCGCCTCCTCCACCTACACACAACGCCCCAATGAGTCCGTCTATCTATTTATGCACACACCCCATGTCACTTCTTGTCTTGTGTCTCACCGTCTTGAACTTGATGATGGAGAGAACCGGGCCAAAGATCTCCTCCTGGTAGATGCGGTGCTCGGGCTTGACGTCGCTGAAGATGGTCGGCTGGACAAAAAAACCGTTGCCCTCGCCCTTGTCGCCGCCCAGGGAGACGGTGGCGCCCTGCTCCTTGCCCGACTTGATGAAGTCGAGGATGCGACAGTGCTGCTCCTCGCTCACTTGCGCGCCCATCTCTGTGCCCGCTTCGAACGGGTTGCCGACCTTCATGGCCTTGGCACGTGCCACAGACTTGCGTACGACCTCGTCGTAGATGGCCTCCTGCACAAACAAACGCGAGCCGGCCGTGCACACCTCGCCCTGGTTGAAGAAGATGGCGCGGTTCGCGTACTCGACGGCCTCGTCGACGTCGCAATCGTCCATGAGGATCACCGGCGACTTGCCTCCCAGCTCCAGCGACACACGCTGTGCGCAATGCATCGTCAGAAAGAGTGGAAACGTCACGGAAATAGACGCACCAACACAACGAACCACACTCTCTAATCATACGCACCTTGAGCGTAGCTGCAGCACCCGCCATGATGATCTTGCCAACTTCGGGCGAGCCTGTAAACGCGACCTTGTCAACACGCTTGTGCTCGACCAGGCGTCCGCCACACGTGGGCCCAAAGCCCGGCACAATGTTGACAACACCCGCGGGAAAGCCCGCCTCGGCAATGAGTTCGCCCAGCAGCAGCGCAGTCAGCGGCGTCTGCTCCGCCGGCTTCAGCACAACCGTGTTGCCCGTGCACAGCGCCGGACCCAGCTTCCACGCCGCCATCAACAGCGGGAAGTTCCACCTACAAATGCAAAAAGTAGTGAGCGGATTGGTGGAACGAGTTGCAGCGGCTGTGTGCCAGCCACTATAATTCTTGTACGGGATGATCTGGCCAATGACACCCACTGGCTCGCGTCGAGTGTAGCAAAAGTGACCGCCGTCCGCCGGAATCGTCTTGCCGTGAACCTTGTCTGCCCAGCCGGCGTAGTAGCGCAGACACTCAACCGACAGCGGAATGTCTGCGTTGAGAGTCTCGCCCTATCAACAACCCAAACAAAAAAACAGTGCATCAAAAAAAAAGTTAGTCATAAAAAACAAAAAAAACAAAGAAGAAAGAAAGCGTACAAAGGGCTTGCCGTTGTCCAGCGTCTCCAGAGCAGCAAACTCCTCGACGCGGGCCTCGAGCAGGTCGGCCAGCTTGAAGATGAGGCGGCCGCGCTGCGTGGCGGACAGCGCCGACCACTCACCGCCAAACGCCGCACACGCCGCCTCCACCGCAGCGTCAATGTCCGCCGCACCGCCCTCAGACACAGCGCCAATCGACTGGCCGTCAAAGGGGCACACGTTGTCAAAGGTCTTGCCTGAGACGCTGTCGACATACTGATAAGAGAGAGACAGAGAGAGAGTGAAAAAAAAAAACAACATTGGTCAAAAAAACAGAAAAAAACAAAACAAAAATCACAGGAGCTCTACACTGCCACTGTTGTGGCGAGAACACTCTAGATAGACACACGCACGGTGTATGGTGGGCAGTACGCAGCGCGCCGGACGACAGGGCGCGCTGTAGAAGAGCCAAAGGAACACAATGCGAACCTGGTTGTTGATGAAGCACTGGGTGCGGATCTTGAAGGAGCGCCCCGAGTGCGTAACGTCCGTAGTAGTACCGCCGCACGACATAATGCTTCAAGGAACTTTTAGAAGAAAAGAGAGAGAGAAAAAAGAGAGAGAACTATAAACTTAAACGTCTTAAAGAGTAAAGACTTGAGAGTAAAGTGATTTATGTTAAGTGAAGGGATGACATTCATTCTGCTCTCTTTTCTTTTATTCGTATTGGTATTTTTTCCTTGTCTCTCACACACACACACACTTCTCATTCGGCTACAGCCGACTCTGATTCCCCGCGAGGACGTTTGGCATCCTCGTCATTGGTGCCTTCGTCGTCGTGGGGGCGCTTCGTCGAAGGTGGGGGGTTATCGGCACTGGGCGCTGTTGGGGTGCCATTGGCACCAACAGCCGCAACGGCGCTAGGTGGAAGAGGCGCAGCGACAAACGCCGAGGGTGTCGCAGCGGGGGGCATGGGCGGCACCACAGCACCCGTCCCGGCAAAGGCAGAAGTGGGAGGCGCAAGAGGCTGCGCAAACGTGGACGAGGGTGCACTGGGAACCTGAGGGAAAGCAGAGGGCGCTGGTGCAGAGAGCGCGCCAGCTGTTGTTGTTGCTGCTGTGGGTGCTGATGGAGATGCTGAGGCAGCCTGGACAGCAGTAGGGGCGTTCGCGACTGGCGCTATTACAGGACTC
Organism: Ministeria vibrans ATCC 50519; assembly: GCA_943704425.1. Classification (NCBI taxonomy): domain Eukaryota; class Filasterea; order Ministeriida; family Ministeriidae; genus Ministeria; species Ministeria vibrans. The sequence continues at coordinate 32,976 of CALSCP010002306.1, forward strand.
GATTCGGCAGTGTCTTGTGAGGTCTGCTGTTGCTGCTGCTGCTGCTGTTGTTGCTGCTGCTGTTGTTGTTGTTGCTGCTGCTGCATGTGCTGTTGCTGCATTTGCATCTGCTGAGCCATTTGCTGCTGCTGCTGCTGTTGCAGCATATGCTGTTGTTGTTGCTGCTGTGCGACCATGTGCTGTTGTTGCTGTTGCTGCTGCATCTGTATCTGCTGCATTTGCTGCATGGTCAGACCGCTGGCATGCGCACTGCCTGCCGGACCACCAGGGACGGCCGCTACGGCTCCTGTGGCGGCTCCTCCTTGCTGTGCCATGGGCAATGGCGCAAGCGTACCAGACACTTGTGAGAGGGCCATCAGGTTGCCCTGTGCAGGCACACCCCCCCCCGCCTGCTGTGGCTGCTGCTGCTGCTGCTGGTGAGAGGCACCAACGACACGCGGCGGAATGGCATTGGTCGGTGGTGCCAATTGCTGCGGCTGCTGCTGCTGCTGCTGCTGCTGCTGTTGTTGTTGTTGTTGCTGCTGAGGCGCACCCTGTTGCTGTGCGCTGGCCGCAATTGCCTCCTCCAGCTCAGCCATGGTCACCTGCTCCGCACGCGCAATCTGCTGCAGGTAGTGCTGCTGCGCTTCGGCGGGCAGGTGCGACAGGATTGTCTGGAAGAGGCTGTTGTAGCGCTTGTTCACCTCGGCGTATTTGTGCACTTCAATGTTCAACTGGTACGCCATGTCGTAGTACGAAATGTACAGCCGCTGCAGCTCCGACCGCTCCGTCACGCTCTTTTCAAACTCATGGCGCAGCGCAGCGTACTGCGTTTGAAGAAAAACAAACTCCTTCGCGTGCGAGCAACATTGGGGGAGCAAAAAAAAAAAAAAAAAAAAAAAAAAAAAAAAAAACGTGAATGGCGGGAACGTGTGCAAAGGAGTAAAGGGCATACCATGCTCGAAGGGAGAGAAGGTGCCGGCGTCCAGGTTGAGGTAGGGGTCGATTTTGATGTGGGTGGTCCTCAAGCCTCCAGCCTGCAGCAGACACGGGCGGGAGGAGGAGTGCAGTCGCATGTCGGGATGGGTGAGTGGGCGAGAGCGTTTCGAAACGCTTTCTTACTTTGGTAATGACACCGACGCTGCTGGCAATAATGCCCTTTCCGATGCCCGAGATGACTCCGCCCGACACAAGTACGTACTTCATTATGCAAAAATTAAAAAGTTTGTCAAAATGACTCTTGTTGTGATTTTATAACTTTTATTTGTGTGTTTTGTGTCTTCACTCTGTCTTGTTCTGTCAAAACTCACTCAGTCATTCAGAAGTCAGAAGTACTTCGTGCATGCCGCTTGAAGATGAATTTGAACGACTGATCGGCGATCGGCGAAGTGAAAAGGAGCGCATTGTGCCGCTTCGACGATTCCGGGAAAAGTGCGTTGCTCAGCGACGCCGGGACGCCTTCATGACGCGTGTGTATCTTCACTCCTTGGATGTGTGTCTTCGATCGGAAAACTTTGTCGAAATGCTGCTGTGTGTGGCGCCGCTGGCTCAGGGTGATTTTGAAATGGACGACGAGACAGGCGCCGAGTGCGCCGCGCTGTTCCTCCTCTACTACGTCTGCTATGTCGGCTTCCAAGGCACACCCTCGTACTGGACAATGCCTATGGCGGACGTAGCACCCTTTCTGTCGACGCTTGCCAACGAGACGGGCGCACAGCGTCTGAGTCATGAGCGCGTTCGCTTTGCCCTCAGCATTACCACCGCACTGCAAGAGGCAAACCACTCGCGATTTTTCGCTCTCTTATCGAGTTCGACACGACGCGAGCATGTTCTTTTGAAGTACGCTACAGCACACGTTCAGTCACGGGCGCTCTCTGTTCTCTCTCTTGCGTACCTTGTGTTTCCTCTCCGCGCACTGCAGGAGCGACTCAGGATACACTCTGTTGACGAATCTGACGGTTCGCTTCAGCGACGTCTCTTAGAATTGTTGCCCAATGCTAACCATTTCTGGATTTCGACCGACGGATCGCAGATCAATTTTCGAGCGAAAAAGAAAACGTAAACAAAAGTTATTATTTTTGGAGTAAAACGAAACTATATTATTACCTACTACGAAGCGAAGTCGTAACTCTCATAAGCACTTTTTATCATTATGTGAATTTATTTATGTCTCTACTCAAATTGATCTCGAGTTCGTATCGACATGTTGAATTGAATTTTGTGAAAAGTGATACGGATGTGAATAACCTGATTATCTTTTCTGTTTTGAGTTTTCAAAATATTTTCAATCATTTTTTTCTTCAATTAACTCACTTACGATGGAGGTTCGCTGGCTCTTGGCGACCCTCGTGTTGGCACTGCTGGCCACAGCAGTAGCCTCACCGCCACCTATTTCCAACGGTGGTGGCCAGGCGACGCAGTCGGTCGGTCGAAGACGAGGTTCGTTCATCCCCTACTCCCTCCCTCCCCGCACGTCCAAGCGCACGCCTCTCCTCAATTATTAGCCACAGTCTTGTCCCTTTGGCTGCTTTTCCATTCTCTGCGACCCCCTTGATTTCCTTTTTGGGGCGGTGCGTTTTTTTTTTGCTTCCCCCAAGAATCTCGTGCACCTCTCCCAGGCGCATCCCTTCGATCTTGCTCGATTCAACAGGCCCTTTGGTAGCCTGGCCACCTCTCAGTGCACCGAGGGAGGTGCCAGCACGTTCAGCGATCTGTCGTTCGCCACGAGCGCACAGACACGTTTTCCCTTCAGCCCTTACGTCTGTGTGGCTGTCGTGTGTGTGTTGGCGTTTTTGGACTCAACACCCTTCTCACGCCTTCTGGGCTTGCCTTGTCTCTGAAAATCCCCTTCAATATGCTTTGTATGCCCTCTGAAGCGTGTAGTTCTCTTTGCATCGCATCCCATCGCCTCTCTTGGCGAATCCTGTCTGGTCGATCCAAAAATCACGACAAAATTTCACGTTTCGCTCACTTTCTGCCCTCGTTCGTCCTCTCTAGCTCAACCCTCTGCCAGCGTATCGAGTGCCAGCTTATCGTCCAAGCCATTCAAGGCTTCACGAAGGGTAAGGCAGTCTCTATGACTGACATATTGTTGAGATCTTGCTTTTTTTTTTTTCCCGAAAATGTGACGAGCAAACCTCTGTCGCCTCTGGCCTTCCTGGCCCCTCTGATCACTCGCACGCGCACGCACGGCGTACCATTGTGTACATATTCCATCCTGTCTTCGTTTGAAACGGGTGTCTTCAACCCCACACGCGAATGACGGAAGTTCGGCCTTTGCCTCAGTCATCGCATTTTTGTCTTTTGTCCCTTGATGATTATCAAAACGCAATCGAAAAAGTTTGCAAGCACTGCTAAGCGGCGTCTAACTTTGTTACACTTACCAAGGCCTCCCTCACAGAGGAAATTGGCATTTATTCGCATCGCAAAGAGCTCGTGTGTGTGTGTGTGTTCTTGTTTGCTTTGTAACACCTTGAAATCGGCGCATTTGTTTGTTGCAGAACTCCAAGGCGAAAAAGAAGCGATCGACCGACGAGAAGGCCCTTGACTTGCTCAAAGACGCTACTTTTCCCGTAAGTACTTCTTCTTTCGTGATTGACATTGTACACTCGATATCCCACTGTATTCAATCTTAATTTTTTTATATACCTCAGTCGGAAGAATCTGTCGATCAAATACACGTAGCGTTGACTCCTTCAGCACGACTAGCCTTTGGCGAAGTTGCCACGGGCGTTGTACGACCCTTGATGCTCTCCGTCACCAACACGGCGCAGTCTGCAACATCGGCCTCCTCTTCCTCCTCCTCGTCGTCTGACGCTTTAGAAGTGCGTTCGTTTGACATTGAGAGCGATCACTTGTAAGCCTTTTTATTTTCTCTGTTTTTGTCTTGTACCTTTGCTTTGTACGTTTGCTTTGTTATTTGCTCCGTACATTTGATCAGAAGTAGAAAAAACGAAGAAAAAAGAATTATTATTATTATTAAAAATGTAATTATTTTTGTTCAATTTTTTAGTCACATTCCTGCATTCAGTCCGCGCTCACTTCAACCTGGCGAAAGCCTTTCGGTCGACATCGCCTATCTTCCGATCAACACAGGTCTTGCACTGGGCGAACTCTTTGTCTCCACCTCACGAGGTCGTATCGAGTATGTTCTTGAAGGGTACGAACGCAAAATTATCAATCATAATAATAATTATTATTATTATTATTATTATTATTAGAATTATTATTATTTTATTATTATTATTATTATATTATTTTATTATTTTAATTATTCATAATAATTATTAATTATTATTATTATTATTATTATTATTATTATTATTTTTATAATAAATATTATATTTGCTGTTTTGAAAATCTTAATTTCATTGTTTATATTGTCTGCTTACAGCCATGGCGTTGAGAGTGCCTTTGAGTTTGACTCAATTGTCGATTACCGCGTGCCAGTGGGCGTTAGTCTAACGTATCCAATTTATATGCGCAATCCGCACGTCGGACAGGCCATTGCCATTGCCGAAATGTACACAAGTGGCTCGCCTTTTCAGCTCGAATTACCCCCAGCACTTGACTCGCCCGTACCCTCCGCCACCCAAACCGACAAGCACGACACACTCTCACTGATGGGCAGTCGTGCTCAGTGGGAGCTCTCTCCTTTGGAACGTCGCGAAATGATGCGTGTTCGTGTCGACAGTCGCATGTCTCCCGGCGAGCACCATGGCTTTGTACACATCATTCTCAACACCACCGAAGCGTACACACTCCCTGTCGACATTCATGTCATCAAATGTAATTCAAAATAGAAAAACGAAGAAGAAACGTTCTCACACCTTTTTATTTTTCTCTTTTTATTTTTCTTCTTTAATATAGCTGGCGTCATTGCTGGTACGTCATTGTTGGATTTTGGGACGTTGACGAACGGTGAGGAGAGTGTCACATTGGATGTGGTGCTGGTGAACACGGGCCCGTCACCAGTGAAAATTCTCAATGTGACGGCGTTGCTCGAGCCGGAACAGGAGTCAGACATTGTCTCGGTGCACATGGGTCGTGGTGGTCGTAGTGTGGTTCTTATGCCTGCGACCATGCGCGGTGGCGATGGTATTGTTGCTATCGAACGCAACCCGGTTTCTTCCACCATGCCATATCGTCTGCCCTCGTGGGTTCGCTCTCGACGCGTCGCACGCATCACATTTCGTGGCGCTCGCCAAGGCACCTTTCGTGGCTCGCTCATTGTGCACACCAACGAGACAGTGTCCATGCAACACTCTCAGCGGCAGAAGACAACTGGTAGCGGTAGTGCAGGGGGCGGTTCCTCCACTGTGCCCACCGGCAGCTCCAGCAGCAATGTAAACCTTGCGTCGACTGGTAGTTTGCGTATCCCTTTTCGCGCCACAGTCCTTCATGGCCAGGTAACCACTTCGTCGGTGAACACCACCCTGGTGGTACAGCCTACCATCAACGAAGCGCGCCAAATCTCTCTGTCCAGCTCCATGTCAACACAGGCGACCGCACGCGTTTATCCACCCGAAACCATTTGTCCACGCTCTCGTCGCTCCCGTCGTGTCTGGCTACACAACCACTTTGACCGTCCCGTCGCCATTGTGAGCGCTCATCTTCAGTCCAACAACGCAACCACACCGGGTTTGTTCACCGCCCAAAGCTTCACACCCGTTGTCGTGCCCGCCAACCAGACCAAGTCGGTGGCGACCCTCACGGTTGACTGTGCTCTCGCAAGTCAGTCAGACCGCGAGCGTACACTCCTCGCTCGCTCCAGCACCCTTGTATTTCAGACCAACGTCACCGACGTGCACGTTCCCGTGGCCACCGTCTTTGGATTGCTCTCGCTGTCCCTTTCGCGCCCCGCTAACAAGTCGGCGTCCGCCGCCGCGTCTTCGGTCGCCGCCGACCAAACGACAACTACGAGCAGCTCACAGCCAAAACCACTGCACGAAGAATTGCACAAAAAATTCCAAAAGATCCTACCCCAAGAGTCGCTTCCCGTCGCTCAAGCACTCCTAAACTCATTGCCGACACTCGACTTTGGCTGCATCGTTGCCGGCGAACATCGCACCCGCGCCTTCAACTTGTCCAACACCAACCCTATTGCCGTGCCCATCACGCGCATGCGCGTGCTCGCCACATCCACCAAAGTACGCGTCATGCTTCACCGTGTCTACCAGGCGGACGGTACGGGCCTCGAGGGCCATCTTGTGGTCAACCCTCAAGCAATTGTCCGCGACGATATCGCCGCCGCAAATGCTAACAGTGCGGCGTTCACACCCGCATCGTCAGCGTCAGCACCGACCCCAACGGGATCCAAGTCGAAGCATATTCCTTCGACGTTGCCCCGCGAACTCTTTGGACCCGATGGAGTGCCACTTGTCTATGCACTAGAGGATCGGGCACGCAACGTTGTCTCTCGCGATCTCGGTGGCATGGCCGCGACCAACAGCGCACTTCTTGTGCTCGGTCCTGGTCATACAGCGCATCTGTTACTCGAGGTCGAGTCGAGTGCCTCGGAAAAGTCCATTGAAGGCTTCGTCGAGGTGGAGACACCTCTAGAGACCATTTTTGTGCCCTTTTATGCCAAGGGGACGGTCGGACGTGCCGTCGCCTCGCCTCGCGAGATCGATTTTGGCAATGTTGTTCCGTTTCGGCTCTATCAGCACCCTATCAACGTCACCACCACCATTGCCGAGCACATTTCCATCACACAACGGCGTTCGTCGCACCCAAGCTTCCTCTCGTGGGATCCCCACATGCAAACCGTGCCCTTGTCGCCGCCCATCAAGGCTGCGCTCGAGCCCGACCAGTTGCGCAAACAGTTGCAAAACGAGAAGCTCGGTCTTGAGGAAGCACTCTTGCGTGCCGTCACTCCCGTCCCCTTTGGTACGGTCGATCTGATGTATCAGAGCCGCTCTTCCATGCCCCTGGCCGTTGCCAGAGTTCCCTTCAACTCAACCTTTGATGTGCTCACCATGTCCAATGCGTCACTTGCCTCTGCCCAGCTCTTCGAGGAGCTTGCCGAGTTGCAGCGGGTGCATCGTGTCAATGTAGCCATGGTGGAGACTGGTTCGCATCTTATCGAGGGAGTCGTCGAGCTTCAGACGGACGTCGTTTCTCATGTGCGTGTACGTGTTCGTGCGAACCTCGTACCTTTGTCGTTGCTTGACTTGCCCAGTCAGGCTCAGGCAGACTCGGACGAAATGATGGCGGTGGGCACTGTCGAATCCGACATGGTGGACGATGACACGGACGAGGACGAGCTGAAAATGTCCTTGTTGAAACGTGCCGCGGCTTCTCTGTGGCTTGCAGCGCCAATTGTGGTCGACGCGGGTGTCGTTCGCGTGAGCCAGTCCTCGACAGTACATGTGCCAGTCACGAATCCCACCTCCTTCCCGCTTCATGTCAAACTTGTGAGCGCCACCGACCTGTTGCGCGTCTGTCCCAATTGTTCTAAGGAACTGTACAATACGTTTGTGAACGAGTCACGTGCTGTGCGCAACGAGTCCTACCGTCGCGTGGCCAACGAAAGTCCTTTCACGGTGAACACCGCTGCCGCAGCCCACGACGTGCGTGACAAAACGCCTGGCTATGTGACGCTCGAGCCTAACGCCTCCCACACGTTTGTGGTCACATTCCGGCCCACCTCGGGTGGGGTCGCTCGTGAAATGCTGCTCGTGCGCAACAATGCGACGCTCTGGCAGCCGCTGGTGGTGCAAGGGACGGGCGAGAGCGGCGAACTTGCTTTTATCGGCGCGGACGGTGCTCGCATTGACGACGCTCTCTTTGCATTCCAGGCGTCTCATTTATCAGGCTGTGAGCGACTCGCTAGCACCGGCGATGTACAGACTGCCTCGACAGCCTTTATACAGCGTCAGACGCTGGTCGTGACAAACAAGGGCAACCTCGAAGTCCAGGCAACAGGTGTGCTCCTTGGCGGTGTCGACGCATGTGCCACAAAAGAACAAGAACACGTGCAAACCCTACGGGAGCCACAGGGTGATCGACGTTCCCCGTCGGTCAGCAGCACGACGCCATCGACTCTGTCACATGCTGTGTTTTTCGTGGACAGCGCGGACCTGTGCGAGAGCTGGTCACTTGGGCCGGGTGAATCGCGCACGTTCCACGTCACGTTCCGCCCCGACTTCTCAGCGGCCCACATTGAAAGGTCACTCACCATTGTGACTGCTCGTGAAGGACCTCTCGTCACTATTGCGCTGCACGGCACCATTCCCACTGAGATGGTTGACGTGTGTGCTCGTGCGCTGCGTCCCACCCTCAGCTTCGCTCTGTCGTCGCTCGCACTGCTCACCTCCACACCCGTTCTGTCGTTGTTGCTCGTTGCCGTACTCGTTGGCTATGTGGTGCACACGAGCGGGAAAGCGCAGGGCTTGGGTGGCCAGGGGACCTCGAAACCGTTCATTGCCACCTCAGCGATGACGACAACGAGCGCCCCCACAGTCTCGGGTACAACAACGTCGGACACAGCGACGAGCAAGGGTGACGCGGAGAAAGACCCAGTGGTAGAATCGACGGGACAGACACTGTCGGCTCACCGCGAAGATCCCGAAGGGCGCAGCAATGTTGAGGATTCCATTGTGGACGATTCTTGTGTCGACAACGCCATCAAAGACACCAACAGTAGCAACGCGCTCAATCGCAAGGCAAAGAAGAACGCTCGTCTCCCGTCAGCTGCAATTCCCGCTGCGTCGATTGTGTCGATTGTGGCGCTCCAGGCAGTTGAGAAACAGCGAGTTGCACCATCGGAGGAGGAGGTGGTAGTGGTGTCGACCGTGTCAGAACCTGCCCGATCCCCTTTGTCGCCAACCCCGTCGAGGCGACGCAAAAAGAAGGGAGGTGTCGCCACCAATGGAGCGAGTTTGGGCACGACGTCTCCGCCGTCACCCGCCGCTGATGCTGCATCATCTGTGGAGGTAGCAGCAGTGTCAGCGTTGGCAACGTCGACGGTAACAGCAGCAGCAGCAGCAGCAGCAACAACAACAACAACAACAACGGCCAAGACAGCAGGCGCTGGGATCAGGTCTGCAGAACGCGACGCGAACGTTACCGCCGTGCTGTCGTCAGAAAATGTGTCGTCGACCGACTCTGGTTTGACTTCGAGTGACGCCTGTACAACTTCTACTGCAACGGAGCGTGTGCCGGAACGTGCGTCTGGTGGACGAGGTAACTCGTCTGTTGACGATGAATTTGACACGGTCAAGTTGCCCCGTCGTGTCGCGCGCCGTGCAGCACCGCCTACCTCGACGACGACCTCACCGACAAAGAAGAATTCGACAAAGACGCCCAGTCCGACTCAGACACCATCGCCCAAGAAAGGAGGCGCCGCCCAGTCAAGCACCTCGACCAAGACTGCGTCAGCGATGCGACCTCCAACTGTTTCAGCCGCTGCGCTGCCTACTGCAGGCACCACTCGTCGAGCGCCTTTGCTGACGACTGCATCGCCTCCACCAGGTCTGTCTGTGACGAATACTCTTCCGCGAGCGACGTTGTCCAGTGGCAAAGCAGCGACAGCAAGCAAGCAGCAACCGCAACCCGAGGACAAATCGTCCAAGCCCTTGACGTCCCCGACCTCGCGACCTCTGCCCGACATGGACATGTTGCGCATGACGCGCGAGACGGTGGGTGCCTCGTCATCTACCATCTCGTCTGCTTCGTCGACCTCAAGCTCAATGACGTCGTCACCGAGTGCGCCTGCTCGTCGTCACCATCTGGCGCTTGAGACGGAGGCAGAGCGCAAACCAGTGACGGAGATTGAAGAGGTGGCGACCGCCGTTGCCGCTTCGCTCAATGTCAACGCGACTGAGTTTGTGCCCACCGCACTACCAAGTGTCTCGCCCTACTCGCCTCCGTCTCCTATTCGTCGAGCCGGTGCGAAAGCGAGCAGTGGTACTGCTGGCGCTGCCACCTCCGTTGATGTCACGTCGCTTCCGCCTCCCATTGGTAGTCAGCTAATATTGTCACGTGTCGGTGTGCCTGATGGTCTCTCCTCGGCTGTCGGCTCAAGTGGCTCAGTAGCCGTGTCACCGCCATCATCGTCGTCCTCACCATCAGCCGTGGTTGCCCTTCCACCTCTGACTACGCCCTCGGGCGGCTACAGTCCGTGGAGTTCGTCTTCCACCGAACCGCCGTACACAAGCTCGTTCTTCTCGTTTGGTGCCTTCAAGAATACGGACCCGCTGCCATCTCTAGAAGAAATGTCCCCTTTGTCGTCACCGCCTACCGAGGACGAGGCGCGAGTCTACAATCCGTGGGAGGTGAAGCAATTTGGCCGGATTCTGCGTGATCTTGATCTTGAGAGTCCTTCGTCGTCGCCACCGCCGCCGCCCCTCTAATATGTTCCCCTTTTGTGTATTCGACATGTTATTGTGTTGTACAATTAATGAAGCACAGTAATATCGAAATCAAGTGTTCAAGTCAAATGCTACCATGTATGCCGCCTGTTGATTACGGCGAATAAGCGCGGTTGTAGGACTCGCTTCCGCATTTCTTTGCGTCAGTTGTTCCCCCCGCTACCTAACACGAACCTAACGCGAACCTAAGACACAAATAATTAAAAATAGAATATTATTTATTTTGATTATACTTTTTATTCACTCTCATGACAAACCGCGTGACTGTCGAAGAGGAACTTCTGGGTGTCCGTGTTTTGCTGGGGCGAAACCTTGCAGCGGCGCCTGGAGACGAGATCTCGGTTGTGACGCTTCTCGACGAAAACGAACGATGCCGAACGAGCGCACCGTCGATCGACAAGGCGTCCGGCGAAGTGGTGTGGCGCACCGACTCGGCTGCGACCTCGGGAGGTATGGGGGTGGTGCATCTCGATGCGATCGCGGATGGAGATGGGCCGGGAGGGAGAGAGTGAGTGAGAGAGAGAGAGACAGACAGACGGACAGAGAGAGAGAGAAAAAAAAAAAAGTTGCACCCTCCGGAATGTGGCTTAAGCGCGAACGGAGGGCGCTCGGAATGGCGCCATCGTGGTTTATATGAACCGTGTGTGTGTGTGCTGTGGCGCTCAGTGGCTGTAGAGGCGTGTTGGGCGTGTCTGGCGTGCGTGCAAAAAGGACGCCGACGCCCCTTCCCCAACCGCCACAGCCGCGTGCAGGGCTCGTTTTGCAGTCCAACGCGCGCTATCGCAGTGAATATGGCAGCATGGCCACATGCACGTGCACACTGGAGCAGTGGCGCGCCTGCATCATCCTCAACGAGCGTTTGTTGTGGTCTCGACTTTGTTTCGTCACCGCAAGCACTCCTTTGCGATTGGATTCCCACCTTCCATTGGCGTTGTCCACTATGTTTTTGTTGCAGCCGATCGATTTGCGTCCTCTTTTTGACGCAACACTCTAAATTCCGTCGGAACACGAAAACTCACCGGTTTTTTTTTGTTTTATTTTAATATTTTTTTAGTGAATCAGTTTGAATACAAAATTGTGCTGTTTAACCAGACTACACTGCAGCGCATCGGACAGGTATGCGCGTGCACATGGGACGCACTGTTTGGGCCATCGTGTTGATTCTGTTTCTTTTCTTAGGTGTCTCTTGGCAAAAACTACTTTGAAGGTCCTCGCGACAAAAACCGCGATCATTGGCTTGTGATCGAACCACCAAATGGAGGTACTATTCTTGACCAATTTTTGTTTCTTCAACGCTAATAATTCTATTTTTGATTAGATCCCGTTGGAGCACCGTCGCGCGTACAGCTCAGCGTTACTCTTGACCCGTCCGGCAACTCGCTATCTGTCACGGTCGTCGAGTTGGAGCTGTTCAACTCTCATGACATTGGCAAGAAGGGTACGTCAGCGGAATCATCACACTCACCCACACCACAAAGAGCACATGCACTACAAAGACACCAAACTATCAACACACACACACACACACACACACACAGAGAGAGAGAGAGAGAGAGAGAGAGAGAGAGAGAGAGAGAGAGAGAGAGAGAGAGAGAGAGAGAGAGAGAGAGAGAGAGAGA
>CALSCP010002308.1:0-12117 GCA_943704425.1 Ministeria vibrans ATCC 50519
CGGTAATAACCATCGCAGTTGGATCATACACGAGAGAGAGAGAGAGAGAGAGAGAAAGAAACAAAGTGATAGAGAGAGAGACAAAGTGATAGAGAGACAAAGTGATAGAGAGACAAAGTGATAGAGAGACAAAATGATAGAGACAAAGTGATAGAGAGACAAAATGATAGAGAGACAAAGTGATAGAGAGACAAAGTGATAGAGAGACAAAGTGATAGAGAGACAAAATGATAGAGAGACAAAATGATAGAGAGACAAAATGATAGAGAGACAAAATGATAGAAACAAAAAGTGAGAAAGGAGGCAAAGCGATAGAGAGAAAAAACCAAATAGAAAAAGTGATGGGATATATGACATTTTGACATGACATTTTGGTTTAGGTGTTGGACACAGCAATGAAGAATTGCGGTGCGGCCATGCACGACCATGTGTGCACACACACCGTCGTCGACGAACTCTTCAACGTCATTCAGGTATGTACAGTGATAGTTGGATTTTTTTTGTGTGTAACATTGCTTCAGACTGACTTTCTGTATCAATCAAGACTGGCAATGACCGAGTTCGCGAGCGAATTCTTGAGCTCCTGCAGCTGTGGGCGCACGCCTTTCGCAATGAGCCCACTCGCCACATCTTCCGCGACACCTGTGCTCAACTTCGTAGTCAAGGTAGCCAAATTATGATTATAGTTTTGTCAGAAAAGAAATTTACCTTTGGCTTTTTAGGCGTTTCGTTTCCGCCGCTCAAAGAATCCGATGCAATGTTCAACACAGATACAGTAATAATTCATCTCTCATTCTCGTTTTTTGCACACTCTTACACACACACACACACACACACACACACACACACACAATCTCTATCACTTTCTTCATTCTTCTTCTTCTTCCTCCTCCTCTCTCAATCAGTCTCTTTCGTTTTTTTTCCCTCTTTAACATTGTTCCTTCTTCTTCCTTTCTCTCCTTCTTCTCTGTCTCAGCCGCCAATGTGGCGCGATGCTCCATCGTGCGCCGTGTGCCACAACGACTTTTCTGTACTGACTCGTCGCAAGCACCACTGTCGCCACTGTGGCTCGGCCGTGTGCTATGCGTGTTCGGGAAAGCTATCGGCAGTTGTCAAGTATGGCTATGAAAAGCCAGTGCGCGTGTGTGATCCGTGCTTTGCACAGCTCAACGGGAGAGGTAGTGACGCTGCTGCAGATCTGTCGACGAGCACTCCGCTCACGGCTGTCGTGGCCGGCGCCACCACGGGGGCTGCGTCAACTGCAAGTGCGGCCACGGTGGACCCACAGGTGCAGGAGCGTGAGCAGGACGAGTTGGAACAGGCTATTGCCCTGTCCCTCGTTGAAGATGCTCAGGCTCGCGAGCGCCGGTCCACTAACATCCCTTCTAGTGCTGCCTCGCCTCACCACCAACACTACCCGCAACAGCAGTACCACCACCACAACCCGACTGCATCGCCCCCGCCCCCCGCTACCGCCCCCTCCTACGCACCCGAGCGAGTCGACGATCCCGAGCTTGCGCGATATCTTGACCGAGACTACTGGGAGAACGAGCGACGCAAGAGCGAGGCTGAGCGAGAACGACAGCTGCAACAACAACAAAAACAAGAACAACAACAGCAACAGGAGGAAAAACAGCGACGGGAGCAGCGGAAACGCGAACAACGACAACGCGAACGAGACCGTGAAGTACAAGAGCAGGAGGAACAGCGAGCACGACAGAAGGCGAAGGAGGAAGCTGCTGCTGCTGCTGCTGCTGCTGCTGCTGCTACTACTACTACTACTGCTGCTGCTGGTAGTAGTAGCACTGCTGCTATAGTCCCCGCTGCGTCTTCTGCATCCACGACTGTGAACACCGTTGGCCCATTCTCGGTGGTGTCGGGCGTGACGGAGGAGTCTACCGATCAAGAGGGGCAAGTGGTGGCCAACTTGCAAGGGGCGCTGCAACAGTTTGATGAACGACTTCATCGCGCCATGACAGCGGGACGGACGCTAGCAAGCGATACTGCATTGCGAACGCTGCGTGCTCAGCTAGACTCGCTCCACACACAGCTGCTCGAACACATTGATAGGCGTGAGGGTACGCGCTTCAAGTACGATGTGGTGTGCAAGAAGACGGCTCAGATTGGCGAAATGCAAATTGCTTTGGGCCAAGCGCGCGTAGCCCACGCGGAACGAGTTGCAGCGATGCAGCGCGAGCAGGAAATGCTCCAAAGAATGCAACTTGAGCAAAAAATGGAACTGTTGCGACAACAGGAGCGTGAACGTGCAGTCTTTGTCGCACCTTCTGTCGCCACTGCCACGCCTACCCCTGCCCCTCCTCCAACTGACTTTCACCCGTATCCTATTCATCAAATGCAGCCGCAGCAACCATATCCCTTCCAATCACCACAAACAGCATCATCGTCAACAGCTACAGCAGCGGCAACGACGTCATACCCCGCCTTTGTGGGCCAGCCACCGCCACACCCTGCTTCAGTGGGGTCATTCTCTGCCACAGGTTCCCTGCCTTCCGCCAATCACATACCCTCTTCTGCTGCCGTACAGCATCCGCAGGCGTTAGCGTTTCCTTCTGTTCCCGTAAGTGCAAGTTCAGGTGAAATGTGGTGGCCTAATTTTTTTTTGCTTGTTTTTTCTTGACAGAATGTACCCCTTCCACCTCCAGCCCAAACGCGACAACAACAACAACAACAAGCACAGCAGCCGACCCCAAGTGTGCAAGGCGAACTCATATCGTTTTGACAATAATTATTGAAGCAAATAGAAGGAAAATAATAATAATTATTATTGTGTTTTGACCATATTTTGACCTTATTTTACCTTAAACTGATAGTCCTATTACACCGTTAACGCTGGGCGTTAAACAAACACAGTAGAGTGAATAGCGATGGAGCAGAAATTTAATCAACTTAATTAATTTGAAGTGAAATTATGAGAAACTCAGAGAAGAGAGTATTTATTACTTTAGAGTACCTGCTAATACAAATTATACAATGCTTCCATCAATATTAAACGGCAACCATAGGACATGGGCGAGCCCCAAACCCCAAGATGATATTAGAAGATGAAGCACAAAGACCCACAAATAAATTAACAATCTTAATAAAAAGAAGAAAATATAATGCAATAAGGCAGAAGAATGAAGACTAATGTGAAGTGCTTTCGTCAAAGTCTCAAAGACTAACCCCCAAGAAGATGGAGCGCCCATGATCGACGCACAGGACCCTCTCTGACCTTCCATTAGAGGTCTAAACGAATGAAAATGGATGTTGTTGCTGCTACAATACATGCCGCCTTCTGCTTCTGCTGCAGTGGCTCTGTGGCTGCGGGACGACCACGCACACCTGATACACCGCGATTGGTGGGCGGCTGGGAATGTTGAGCTCACTCGACTGAACCCATTTTGATAATCCACCGCACATCCATACGCGTTAACGCGCACGGTTGACAGTTCGTACTTCGTAAACTGTAAGAATCAGCAATGTACCTCGTCCATTGGCGGCGTCGGGTTGTCAGTTGGTTCGATCGCGTTTTGGATTTCACACATATTGAGTCACACACATGACGGGGAAGTGACGGGTGCCCAACGTGTCTCGCTGCCGGTTTTTTCGTCAGCAACCGACGGGACAGTGTTAGTACTATGAAACCCGGTAAATCTAGGCTGCAAGCATGACCGTTTGTTTGCTGCATAAACTTTCTCGTCGCCATTAAGTTTTTTTTTTCATAACAACAATGTTGATAATAATTTTTTTTTTCTTTTTTTTTCTCGATTTCGACAATTTTTTTGGCAGCTGCGAGCCTGCGATTCGTCGATCGTAGAGGGCGCCAGCTGTGTGGACGTGGTTCCTTCTATTCCTACGTGTGAACTACGCTCCGGGCCCTTCTGTGTCTTCTGCCTTCCGCGAGGATTGATTGTCCCCGGTACGAAATTCCGTAAGGATTACCGCACGCCCTTGTCGGGGGTTGTTTCGCGTCGACGCCACGCGCTAGACAGTCATCAAGTGCGTATAGTGGTGTATGGGGGCGTCTCGGCCGTCGCCGGGCGTTGGATTGGTACACCGTCAAACGCAATGGCAATGTTGTGTTTCGGCATCTGGTGATGACTGTGCTCCAACCCCAAGCTAGATTGCCGATAAATTCCTCGCTTGCTATCCTGCGTGTTGTCGCGTACCTAAAAGCGATGGAATGACGCGAACATCTGACTTTTTTTTTCTTTCTTTTTTTTTTTCTCGTTCTACTATTGAAGAAAAAGGTGCTCGCTACTGTGTGGTTCCCACGCGCCGTAACGCTCGGAGTGGCATCGTCGTCGAAACAGAGGTCGTCTGGCGGGTCGACTGTCGCCGGTTTGCAATCCCCGATGTTTCCAAATGCACCGCCTCGTCCTGTACCTTCCCCAGCGCCGCCCTCGTCGGAACCACACCAGCCAGCGCCGCACCCGCAGTTATTCTACGAACAGCAACAACATCCGCTGCCGCCGCAACAGCCGCAGCATCTTACGCAGCCAGTGCAGTCAAATGTGACGGCGCCGCAATTGACACCACCAAACCCGTTTCTTCCATCCGCCATGTACTTTGCGCAGCCCCCCATGGGCATGGGTGCCCCCATGCAGTTTCCCATGCCAATGATGATGCCTGCGCCATCTTTGCCGGTACCACAGTCTCACACGCAGCAACAAACACAGCAACTTGTCCCACCCCCCCAACAAATCCTCGCTCAATTTCAACCGCAACACTATCCTCCGTCGCTTCCGCTTTTCCCTTCGTATTCACTCCAAGGTGGTATGCCTCAGGGTCCCTACTTTTACCCACCACACCCACAGTATCCGCAATTGCCACCACCGTCCTCCTTCGACCCGGCGGGCAGTCACAGCCACGCCGCTGTAGCTCCACCACCGCATCTCCAACATCAATTATTGTCGACTTACAAGCTACCAACCTCCGCGTGGCAGCCACAAAAGCCCAACTACGACTTCACCGTGGTCACAAAGCCACGCGAACCAAATGGTGCAGCCAAGGCGGCAGCGGCAACAGCTGTGTCCGCGACCACCTCCACAACAACAACAGCAACAACAACAACAGCAACAGCAACATCAGCGGGCCTGAATGCAAATGGAACAGAATCGCAGGCTTCCAAATTGATCAAGCGCAAGCGTTCACACTCCGAGTCTGCACCTTTGTACCAACAAGAGGTCATCGACTCTGCCCAGGTCAGTCGCACGGAGGCAAGTACCGTGGGCATACGCAATGACTCAGATGGAGCCGAACCAATGCTGGGACCGCGCAAGCGTCGTCAACTTGCCCAGCAACAGACACGTCGGCACACCCTGAGTCGTCAAGCCCCCCCACCCACACCACGGCGACCACCGACCGAAAGACGTACCAAGCCCCCGGCCAAAGGTTCGGTCACGGGCGCCGTCGATGCTGCTGCTATTGGTCGTGGCACGGCCAAACAGATTGGGCGTCCACTCGATCCGCATCGATGGCAAGAACGATTTGAGCAGCTCAAGGCGTTCAAGGAGGCGTACGGACACACGCTGGTGCCTCAGCGGTATCACAACCAGCGGTTGTGTCGATGGGCCAAGACACAACGAGAGGTGCGAAGGGAGTCATAGGGACAGAGAGAGAGAGAGAGAGAGAGAGAGAGAGAGAGAGAGAGAGAGAGAGAGAGAGAGAGAGAGAGAGAGAGAGAGAGAGAGAGAGAGGGGAAACAAAGTGATAGAGAGAGAGGAAACAAAGTGATAGAGAGAGAGGAAACAAAGTGATAGAGAGAGAGAGAGAGAGAGAGAGAGAGAGAGAGAGAGAGAGAGGAAACAAAGTGAGAGAGAGAGAGAGAGAGAGAGAGAGAGAGAGAGAGAGAGAGAGGAAACAAAGTGATAGAGAGAGAGGAAACAAAGTGATAGAGAGAGAGGAAACAAAGTGATAGAGAGAGAGGAAACAAAGTGGTAGAGAGAGAGACAAAGTGATAGAGAGAGAAACAAAGTGATAGAGAGAGAAACAAAGTGATAGAGAGAGAAACAAAGTGATAGAGAGAGAGACAAAGTGATAGAGAGAGAGTGTGTGTGTGCGAAGGGGGGCAGAGAGAAGGAGAGATAGGGAGAGAGACAGAGACAGAGATAGTGACAGAGAGACAGTGTGCGTGGTGAATGCATGTATACGTGTGTGTGCAAGTGGGAAGAGGGGATCGTGGGTATGTATGCGTGTATATATATGTGTGTATTTGTATGTGTGTGTGTGCACCTGCGCAGAAAGGAGAGAGGAGGGAAACATGAGGGTTTGATGAAAGAAAAACGAAGAAAAAAAAGAAAAAGCTGTGGGCGAGATGATTGAGCGTGCCATCCAAAGGAACACGGGAGGTGACGGGTCCAGTTCACTTGAATATGCCTCTTTAACGTGCGGCTGTGCTCTCTTCATTCTTTGTTTCTTTCCTTTTGTGCACTCTTTTACCTTCCCATAAAATAAATTATGGCGCTAAAACCGAGATCTATTTTTAATTAATGTAGATGTATCGCGCAGAGACACTCACACAAGACCGAAGGGCACAGTTGAAAGAGATTGGATTTGAGTGGGAGTGTAATCAACAACTGAAAAAGGCACAGTTTGCACAGCGACTGCGAATGTTGCAAACACAAGCACGCCAGACGGTGTCGCGCTGCATGTCGACCTCCATCGACTGGCAGGAGCTCTACGAGAAGCACAGGTCGCTGGCGATCTGGCTCGACGAGCAGGCAACGCTGTACCGCGACGGCAACCTCTCCAACTATCTCATTATGGAGCTTGTCGAACTTTTTAACGACCCAGTGTGTGCTGGGCTCGTGTGCGATGAAGAGCGCTTCCCTGCCCTCGAAACGCGCATCCCGAGTGGTATCGAGGCATCGCCGCCGGGAACGAGTCACAATGCGCATCAGCCCAAGAGGAATTCGGTGGTGACCGACGAAGGTGATGATGAAGATTTAAATGTGGATGTCGACGATTGTGACGTGAATGTGAACGGCGATGATGGCGCCATTGCAAGCGACGGTGATGATTTGGACAGTTCAGACGAGGACGAGGATTACAGGAGGGCGTGGGGAGTGGGGACAACAGTATCCCGAGACTGGACGGATGATGGAGACGCGTGCGAGCAACCGTACTCTGTGGCGAGGCAGAAGGAAGAAGATGATGATGGGGGAGAGTGCAACTGAGCGCCAGGATGGGGCAGGGGCGTGAAGGAGAAGAGGGAGAGAGGGAAAAAAAAAAAAAATGGAAAGCGAGCTGACGCTCGGCGATCAGTGGGGGAGAATGGGCCGCTGAATGAATGAAAGGGTGTACTATTGTGCTATGTTTGTGAATTGTGTCAGGTGTGAGTGCGTTTGTTTTTTCTCTCCGTTCACTGAGTGTGTGTGAGTGTGTAAGTGTTTCAGTTTTGTGTGTGTTGAGTGAAACGGAGAATTTTCATTTTTCATTTTACGAAAAAACACCGCAATCGGTGGGGCAAGCGTTCGATAGCTTACAATGACTTGGTTGCAACATCTGTATTTGTCACAGGTAGCGAAGAGCGAGTGGTCGTGATGGCTCGTCGCGAGCGCAGCGAAGGTCAAACGAGACTGTCAAGCAAGTAGGGTGTATCGAACTTAAGTCTGATGATCAGAGTAGGCTTACACACTCATATGCATTACAATAGCGGAGAGGAGGATGGACAGAGAAAGACAGAAATGATTTAATGAATAATTATTACGTCTTACTTTATTTTTACGATTAAAGTAACGTCATTATAATTCACTCAACACGTCAAAGATATTATGTTGTGGAACCGCCAGTGAAAAATAACTTTTATTTGGTCACTCCCAATACTGAATACGATCGACTGCGTATAAATCGTATTTAACACTCAGGAGTCAGGAGTCAGAAGTAGACCGAGTGGTGGCTTGTGATTACGGGGTAGTAGTTAGTACTCCAAATGGCAATCAGTGATCAAAGGAAGGGCTTTATTCGATTGAATTCTGAGTGATTCTAGAATTTGTGTGTGTATTCGGCGCTCCATCTTCTAATTCTTCTTGGCAATCTTGATTGAGTTGATTCTTCATTCTTGGAGCTGTCGCCTGTCAGCTGCCCGGGCTAGTCTATATTGATTATCGAAATTTTGATAATTGATTTTTGACTTTCTTCACATTTTTTCGTTCAATTTGAATCAACTCTGCACTCAAGTCAGCTGTCGTTTGTCTTCGGACTACATACTACATGGGCGCACGGGCAAGCGTTGAGTTGCGAGACGCGGCTCGTGCGGGAAACGTTGAACTTGTCGATGGTGCACTGAAACGCGGCGGTAAGCCCAGCTGTGGCTTCAAGAATGGCAACACAGCCTTGCACTGGGCAAGTCATCGAGGTCACACGGCTGTGGTCGAGCGTCTTCTTGCGGCCAAGGCGAAGGTGTCGGTTGATGCCAAAAATAAATATGGTCGCGTACCGCTCGTCTGCGCCGCTCAGAATGGCCATGTCGAGTGCCTCGAGAGACTTCTCGATGCGGGCGCGAACCCCCGCATGCCCGCGGCCGATCAAAACGGCCGCACTGCGCTACACTCGGCAATCCGAAACCGCCATGTCGAGTCGGCCCGCCTGCTTCTGCGTCGCGGCGCCGATGCGACGGCTGTTGCCAAGAAGGGCTGGACACCTCTCCACTGCGCCGCTCGCGAAGGTCTCGCCGACCTCATCCCTCTCCTGCTTGAGCACGGCGCGCCCCTCGAAGCTCTCGACCACCACTCTTCAACCGCCCTCTACTACGCCGCCTTCAAGTAACTACACACTCTCTCTGTGTGTGTATGCGGTTTTTTTTTATGACTAAATAATATTCTTAGGGGTCATTTGGAATGTGTGGAAATACTGCTTCGAGCGGGGGCCAACGGGAATGCTGTTGGTCGCAACGGCTTTTCCGTCTTACAAGGCGCAATAGTTGCCGGGAAGCGCGACACCGCTGAGGCACTCATCTGCTGGGGCGCCAACCTGGCGTACAAGCATCGAGCGGGGCGCTCGGCATACGGACTGGCAGTGCACTGGCGACGTCCTGAATGTATCACACTTCTTGAAGATACGGACCGTTGGGAGACGCTTGCCCATCGATGTTTGCAAGCGGTCAAACTGAACACGGAGCTGGCGGTGCAGGCGCGAGACACGACTCACTTTCGCGTGTGCTACGGCGCAACCAGTGAGGTGGTAGAAGAAGGCCGTGCAGATGGGGAGCTTGAAAGCAATCCAATACGGCCAGCAGAAGGACAGTCTCGCCCAACGGACCTGAGCGAGGAGGATGTCGGGGAGGCGCGCGACGGCGACGATGGACCGTGCGAGGTGATGAGTCGCGCAAGTGCCGATGCTTTGCAGCAGCACCGCCTTCCTTCCTTCCCTCCAAGCCACAAGTAACACGTATTTAAATGTATCAACATATTTTTGAGTATAAATAAAAGTTCACCCCCTCTTTTTGTTAATAAATTTTTGTTTTGAATTTCACTTCCGACTTGACGATTTCGTTGAGACTTCGTCTAATTTGAGTAATTTCTATAAATTTAAAATAATTATTATTATTTTGAGTGTATTGCACAGATGTCATCAGTCGAGCCGTCATACACTCTGGATTCGCCCACTACAGTGCCGTACGCAGACCAGAAGCCTGGCACTTCAGGTTTGTTCTTTTTTGTCCTTCTTGTCTCATTCTGTGTCTAAGGCTCTGTCGTTGCCGTTCAATACTCACGAGCTGTCGTGTTGTATCCGCACGCGCAATGCTCTCTTGCTCTTTCGATTGTTGTTTATAATTCAAAATTGGGATGAGGTGTTTTAACCAGTCACGCACTTTCGCCTGTAGGTCTGCGAAAGCGCGTCACCGTCTTCCAACAGACGAACTACGTGGCGAACTTTGTGCAATCGGTGATCAATGCGGTGAACGATGGCAACTGGGCTGGTATGGGGTGTGTTGAGGGAGGTGCGAGAAGTCAAACCGCTCACTCTCTATTTTGTTTCTCTCTCTCTCTATCACTTTGTTTCTTTCTCCCTCCTCTCTCTTTCTATCACTTTGTTTCTTTTTCCCTCCTTTCTCTCTATCACTTTGTTTCTTTCTCCCTCCTCTCTCTCTCTCTCTCTCTCTCTCTCTCTCTCTCTCTCTCTCTCTCTCTCTCTCTCTCTCTCTCTCTCTCCCTCTGTAGACTATGTCATTGTTGTTGGGGGTGACGGCCGCTACTTCATGCCCGAGGCGACGCAGATTATCGTTGAAGTGCTCATTGGCAATGGCGTACGCGAATGACGTCGAGTGGATCCTTTTGTTTTGTGTGTCCCTTACAAATGCGACATGTAATAAATTTTGCAGGTGAAACAAGTGGTGGTTGGCCAGGACGGAATTCTTTCGACACCAGCCGCGTCACATCTTGTCCGCACTCTCTCCGCTCAAGGCGCCTTCATTCTGACGGCCAGTCACAACCCTGGCGGACCCAATGGTGATTTTGGAATCAAATTTAACGGAGCGAATGGTGGACCTGCGAGCGAGTTGATCACCAACGCTGCCTTTGCGCACACCAAGACGCTCACGTCATTTAACCGTGCCACTCTGAGCTTGACGCCCAACATCAACGAGATTGGTGAGACCCACTACACATGTGTGGGCAACACGACACGTACTGTGTCCGTGGTGGACTCGTGCGACGCCTACGTCGCTCTCATGCAGTCCATATTCTCCTTCCCGGCGCTCAAGTCGCTCCTCTCCGCTCCGTCCGCCACCGGCTCATCCGCCCCACGCATTCTCATCGACTCCATGCACGGCGTCACGGGTCCCTACTCGACGCGCATTTTTTGCGACACCCTGGGCGCTCCACTCGACTCCACCGCCCTCAACGCAGTGCCATTGCCCGACTTTGGCGGAGGCCATCCCGACCCAAACCTCACGTATGCGCACGAACTGGTTGAGCGCATGCGGGCCGGTGGCATCATGCTTGGCGCTGCCTCTGACGGCGATGGCGTACGATACAAACTGTGCATTGCATTGGACATGATTTGTCACTCTTATCTCCTCTGCCTTTGATAGGACCGCAATATGATCCTTGGCGAAGATGGGTTCTTTGTGACTCCGTCCGACTCGGTCGCGATCATTGCAGCGCACTACAAGGCAATCCCCTACTTTAAAGACGGTCTCAAGGGCGTCGCGCGCAGCATGCCCACCAGCTGTGCTCTCGACCGGTACCACACATACCACTTACACACGCACCACCACACACACACACTCACTCACTCACTCACTCACACACACTCACTCACACACACTCACTCACACACTCACACACACACACACACACACACACACACACACACACACACACACACACACACACACACACACACACACACACACACACACACACACACACACACACATGTTTCTCCCTGAATCCCTCTCTCTATCTTGCTGCCTCTCTTTCTAGCGTTGCACAAGACCTTGGAATCACATGCTACGAAGTGCCGACGGGATGGAAGTTCTTTGGGAACCTGATGGACGCGGGTCGGCTGTCGCTGTGTGGTGAGGAGTCGTTCGGCACGGGCAGTGACCACATCCGCGAGAAGGACGGGTTGTGGGCAGTCCTGGCTTGGCTCGCCATTGTCGCTCATACGGGCAAAGGTGTCCGTGCCATCTGCGAGGACCACTGGCGTCGCTACGGCCGTAACTACTTTGCAAGGTTGCTTCCTCTACTTTTAATACTCATTTTTTCGACAGTTTCTTTAATTAATTATTATATTTTTATCATTATTATTATTAACGTAGATATGACTATGAGGAGTGTGAGAGCGAAGGGGCCAACAAGATGATGGCGCATTTGCGGGCGCTCGTTGCCGACCCCGCGCAGATTGTCGGGAAAACGTATGTTTTAAACGAGACATTCACACTCATACACTAGCTCACTCACATCCATACCTATAAATCATTGGCTGTGATGTTAGGTACGGCGCAATGACTGTCGTGTCGATGGACGACTTTCGCTTTGTCGACTCTATTGACGCGAGCGTTAGTGAGCGCCAGGGCATTCGCATCTGTTTCAATGGCCAAGAGCGCATTGTCGTACGCCTGTCAGGCACTGGAAGCTGGTAAAGGAGAACCCCCCCCCCCCCCCCCCC